>JAYJMB010026064.1:38689-84932 GCA_036873735.1 Pouteria campechiana
TGGCTCTTTACCCAACCCAAAATGTCATCATTCATCCCTGTAAGGTTGTAACTCACCTTCTCAGGCAAATGTCATTTTCCCCAGCCACTACATAAGCTGCTCTGTGAAAGCCCCCTGCCCAACCCTGTCTTCAATAACCTAAACCCCTCCTTGGTAGACATTGTTTTTGACAACCCAAAACCCTCTTTGAATATGCGAACTTCTATTTCCGACAACCCAAACCCACCCACTGCCTTTATTGTCAGTGATTGAACTGTTGCTGCTATTGCTCCTTAACCGATGACTATTACTATTGTACCCTTAATTGGAACAACTACTTCACCCTCAACCAGTGACTACTGTTGCTACCGCCAAATAGAAAGTCAAAATTCGGGACCATTCCTGCTGCTGCAAACTAGAAAGTAAAAATTAAAAAATAGCCCAAAACTAATTAAAGGTATAATTTAATTTGAATTTAGTTATATAAGATTTAGAGTTTGTTTCATTTAAATCATAGTTTAGTGGACTTTTGTTTAGTTGAGTGAACTTATTTGAGAAAGGATTTATTTTTAGATTTTTTTTAATTCTATATAAATTGCTTTCTATGTTTATAGGTTATTTTATGATATTACTTTTATCCTATTATGCATTTGACTCATATACTTGCCTCATTTTCTAAGACAAACTTGTATTATTTAATAATTTTTAAACTCAATTATCAACATGAATTCAATTCGATTTTCATATGTTTGGTTTCGGGTTAGGTTGAGGTTTTACAAATAAGGTTAGGGTTAGGATTATGGTTAGGTTGAGATTTTACAAATAGGATTGAGTTTACCTTAACTCGAGTTAACTTGACCCAATTTATAACCCCAGTTAGGTCCATGATGACATAGGCTAATCTTTCAGTTAATTTCTGGGAAAATGTGCTCATAACAGTCACTTATATCTTGAACCTGTGCCTTCAAAATTGATTCCAACCACCCCATATGAGTTGTGGAATGACATAAGACCGAATTTGGACAATTTAAGGCCATGTGGTTGTATCGGATATATTTTCAACATGTCACATAAATATAGAAAATTAGGTTTTAGGTCTTATAAATGTGTTTTATAAGATATCCTTAACATTCAAAAGGGTATGCAATGTATGGTGAACATCCAAATAGCGGAATGACTAAAATTGATTCAAGATATGTGAATTTTTTAGAAAAGGTTTTTCCCACAATTGGTGAAATTAAAGCTAATCTTTAATTCTATGAGTTGGTAGATCTATCTGACAACCCATCCTCATACATATATAGGACAAGGAACTCTCAATAATTCCTTATATGATAGGAATAATGGGAGTAGTTTATTACAAGATGAACATGGAGTGTTAGATAATTTTGAGAACTATGAACTAAGAAGAAGTGCTCGAGGAAATGTTCCTTGCTGACATTTTGAGATTGATGGAGAGTTCTTAGTAAACTCGGCTAGAGTAGATCTTCAAAAGCCAACTATTTATGTTGAAGCTTTAGCATCACCTAATTTAAGAAAATAGCTTAAAGCTATGTAAGAGGAAATTGATTCCATAACTAAGAATCAAGTTTTGGAGTTAATAGACTTACCACCAAGGCGTAAACCAGTTAGTAATAAATGAATTTTTAAATTCAAAAGAAAATTTGATTGTTTCATTAATAAGTTCAAGGCACGATTAATAGCTAAAGGTTATACTCAGCTAAAGGGTGTAGATTATGATGAGACGGTTTCTTTTGTGGGGAGATTCACTTCACTCTGTCTCATTTTGGCCATAGTTGCTCATCTAGATTTGGAGTTATTTTAAATTGATGTTAAGACCGCATTTCTCAATGGAGAACTAGATAAGGAGATGTACATGGATCAGCCTGATGGTTTTTAGATCAAAGGGGAAAGTCCCAAGGTTTGTCACTTGAAACATTCTATTTATGGTCTGAAACAATCATTTAGGCTGTGGTATATTCATTTTCAAGAAACTATTTTGACTTTGGTTTTCTCGGTGATAGATGATGACCATTGTGTGTATATTAGAAGAATAAAGAATAAGATTCTTATCCTCATATTATATGTTGATGATATACGTTTGGCAGAAAATAATATGAAAATGATAAATGCTATTAGAGACACACTTTCCTCTATCCTTGAGATGAAGGATTTGGGACCAATAGAGTTTATATTAGGAGTCCAGGTCATTTGTGATCAATTTAGAAGATTTTTTGCTTTGTTGCAAGAAACCTACATTAGGAATATTTTAGAAAGATTCAAATGTAAAACAGTAAGCCTGTTCATACTCCCATTCAGAAGGGTTTTATACTTAGTACTAATCAATGTGCTACAACTAGGGAAAAAAGAGAAAGGATGGCTAACGTTCCACACGCCAGTGTAGTTGGTAGTTTAATGTACATTACGTTGTGTACAAGACCTGATTTGGCCTATGCAATTAATATTATTAGGCATTATCAAAGTAACCCTAGATCTACTCATTGGACGATAGTTAAAAGGATATTTCGCTATCTCTAAGGAACAACAGATTTAGCTTTGTATTATTATGGTGGAAATCTTCAATTATATGGTTTAGCCAATGCGATGGGTCTACTGATAGAGACGGACGTAATCCTATGTCGGCTTACGCATTTTTCCTTAGAAGTGGGATGATTTCATAGCAAAGCAAGAATGTGAATTTAGTTTCATTATCTATGATGGAGTCAGAGGTCGTAGCCTATACAGCAGCAGTATAGGAGGCCATTTTGGTTAGAGAGATTCTTAGGAAGTCTTGATGTAACAAGCATATAGATGAAATTATTACCATCTACTGTGATAACACAACTACTATTGCATATGCCAAGAATCCAAAATATCATGGCAAGACAAATCATATAGATATATAGCTCTACTTCATATGTGATCATATTGTAAAAAGTCATGTAGTTATGGAGTATATCCCAACAGGCAATCATATGAATATTTGTTATTTAATATGATCATTAGTATAAATAAATGGAGATGATTCTAACACTCTCATATTCGGTGATTGAGGGATCAAATGTGTGTAAATCTTGTGTGATGTAATAATTTGAGGTATAGCGAGATTTCATAAGATAACTACTATGTTAGATTGATAATAACTTAATATAATGTTCCTTAGCTTTCTATTTTCTCGTTTTGGTCGCATGTTTCGTTTTCTTGTACAAAGAGACAAAATTGGTTTTGAATGCTTGCTATATAATGGAGTACACTATGTGGGTGTGTACTAGTGAGAGTTATTGCACGATATTAAATCTATGTGTTTCCACACCTATTGTTGGGGGGAATATGCATGTTGCTTTGCAAGAGTTGTTGCCTAATTAGTTTAGGATTCTAAGGATAAGTTCTTTTATAAAAGGAAAACTCATTTTCCTTCATAAGGTTTTAATGCAAGGAAAACCCTAGCACATCTAAGCTTCTTCTCTTCTCCCCAAAAGTTAAAGCATTCTCTAGGTTCCAATCAGAGTTCTCTGGGATTAATATCACCATCCTTGAGATTTAGAATGTGCTTTCTATTGCAGACTCAAATAGTCTACACTCCATTTAAGTAAGTTTTCTACAGATCGATTTGGTTGTAATCATATCAAGTACAAGAGGTAAGTCTTCTATTCACATCATAGTCATCATCACTTTCCATTATTGGACCAAAAAATTTGGATCAAAGTGCCCTATTACTCCCTCCAAAATCTAAGTATGATGACTATGATATCCCAAAATTTTATAAAATTTGGTGTGAGTTGGATTTATTTGATGCTTATCTTGTTAATTTGGTTTAAAAAGAGAAAACCAATATTATACAAACTAATTCCAAAAGGATAAATCAAAAAAGTTGGAAAGATAAATACACAAACAACACAACAACAATATATATTAATTTAAGTAAAACTTGGGCACTTACTACACTCTTCCAAAGCAAACCCTTTTGGCTTTGAGTTCTAAAGGGCATTGATAATCTCATTTTTTATTATATTTTAATATCTAAATTTAACTATTTTAGATCCTTTATTGGCATTATTTTATTATTTTATAATCACATTTGCTTAAATATTATACTTAATGGAGTTAATTTGTGTTTCAAACATCAAAACATATTAAAAAGGAGCTAAATATGCAAAAGACATCAATTTGAGTCAATTTTAGGTACATATGGAGATTGATTCAAGAAAAGTATTCAACATATAAGTTTTATACCTTTCAATTATTCATCCAATGAATCAATAATCATAGGATTTGGATGTTATGTGTGGAAGTTATGGCTAAAATACTGCAACTGTTTAAGACTTCAAACTAGCTAAATTTGACAAAGGTGTCACTTGTATTTAATTTTTTATAAATATTGATACTTATTTGAAAAATATGTTTAACATGAAAGTTGTACACTTTGAAGTTACCTTGGAAAAAAAAAATAATTAAGAGATTCTGACATTTATGAGAAAGATATGGTCAAAACAGTAGACACTACTTCTAGACATGGTGGACAACGACTTTCTAAGCCATGACTCAGAAAGTGGAGCTACGGCACCAGTGCATTTTGGAAGTTCAAAAAATTAATATTTTGGATATTTTGTATATTTTATATGCAAGACTACTTTGGAAATCCATATGAAGGTGAAACAAACCCTAAATTGGGTTATTTAAAGGGTTTTTAACACAGAAACAAGAGAACTTTGCAAGAAGACAAGAGAAAAAAGCTTTGGAGGAAGAAAGATTATTGGAGAAAGCCATTGTAAACTGAATATTTAATTTTCTTTATTTCTAATTCATCTATTAGTTTTTAATTAACATTCAAACTTGAATTATGATGATGTTTATCCATTACTTAATTTATTTTAATTCAAATATGACATTCCAATTTTTTTTATCTTGGGTTAGATGGATCTTAGCAATGAATCTTATGTTGATGTTTGATTTTTAAGTTTAATTATCTTATTTCTCATTATTGCTTCTTTTTTATGCTTAATACATGTACGTGATTGGCCTCCATATGCATGATTTGAGATTTCTAATTCATACTCAAGAGAGATGAATTAATAATAGACTATTGAATTGAAGAACATGCAATGCAATGAAGTCTAAATATAATCATTGTATATGTATAATCCATATGAGTATAACCTTGCGAGCGCATATATTACATATAGATGCCTAAGTTTAATAGGTTTATTGATTTAGATCTTTATGGAGACATAATAGGTAACTTCAACAGGCACATATACCATAGTACTTAAGAAAGGGTAATAGATACTTTAATGCATTTAATTGACAATGAGAGAAAAGATAATTTACTCAATGAAATTCATTAATACAAATAGATTTGCAAGATAAAGTTGAATCCCTAGATATTTCATCTATTGATTTTTCTTCTTTTGCTCTTGTAATCTATTGACCTAATTGTTCTGTTTAGGTTTAGTTTTTATAACAATTATTGTAATTCATTCAATCAAATAATACTGATTTGATATAAATTTGGTACTTAGTGTGTAACAATATACTTCATTGTGGAAATAATACCCAACTCACCTCATTTATAATACTTGTGATCGTGTATACTTGCACGAGACCCAACAAGCATAAACAACAAGTACAAAATGTATATGACCATACAGCTCTAATATCTTGTTTTCTCTTCTTGGATTTTGACCTCCAATGCAAATCTAAGAAGCAACCAATGGAGTAAATTGAATAAAAGTAAATTCACTTTGCAAATTTCAGAAATGAAGCACAAGGAAGCTCTCCAATTGAAGTAGAAGGTGTGCACTTTTAATTCTTAAAGATTTTTACTCTTGACACACTTTTTAGTTATGATTGAATGCTAGGACTTACAGAAGATGAAAGAGTAAATAGTCACTTAACCTCTAAGTCAAGTTAACTTTAACTCTGTCTTCTTGGGTATTAAATGCTAAGGCTCATAGTAGATGGAAGAATAAATGCTCATTACACTCTAATCCGAGTAACTTCAATTCTTTTGTAGCTTAGCATGAAAATCAAGCAGTTGGATGGCTGACGAAGACTTTAAAGACACTAACATTCAATTTTTACCCCAAATTATCTGCTTCGCAAACCCTCAATCGCACCTTGATCGACTAAACTTCTATTGATGGAGCTCGATAAACTGATCTTCAAACTAAAATCATCATGGAAAACTTGGACTCTCTATCCGATCAGTCGCACGCCTCACTCTGACCCTGGATGGGAACAGAAAATTGGTCTGGGATTTCAGTCTACAGAACTTACAGCTGGACCTCACACGTTGATTCTTCTTAAAACTCTATATTTGGCTGGTTGCAACCTTCGATCGACTTAGCTCTGCTATTAATCCTCTGTCGCTAAGCTGAGTTGATTGACCCAGCGACTGAGCTATAATATTCTAAGAGCTCAAGTCTCTATTTTTTCGAACGCACGCTTGAATCAACTGAGCCAAGAAAATGGCAATCCTGAGTCGACTAAGCTCACAACTAATCCTTAATCGCAATGCCCAATAAACTGAGCTTCTAGACTCCAGTGACTGATCTTAACTATAGCTTGAATAACTTGAATTTGAACCTTGATTGTTCCTTCTTTTCTTGAATTTTATTAGGGATTGACACTTGGTAACTCTGCTCTTATCTCATATCTTGAGCTTATTATGTTTGAATTAATTACTACCAATCTCCCACAATAAAAACATTATATAAAACAACGTGATTTTCAACAATGACTTGGCATAAAAAAAAACTCAAATAGTTTTCCTGTTAAATGCAACAGCGGAGCTAACAATCTCTTCTTTTTTATGATGACAAAACCTTCATTGAAAATCATACCTTTCTTTCTTTCAAGAACTTAAAAAGAAATCATTCAATCATTTTTCAGTCTCTTACACTAACATAGAATCTCCACTTCTCAGACCATATGTACAGTTAGTATTCACAATAGTCATCAACATTCATTCACACAGGCCATTTAATCCCAATGAAATATTCATCCACAATCATGAACTGTCAAATATTATCAAAGCCATAAAATATGTTCAAACATCAACCATAAAGTATGTTGAAATGTCATAATATCTAGAGAAATGAGAGGAACAAAAACGACATGAGAACTTTCCAAAATGGAGTTAAAAAGAATCTCTCTACAAAAACAAAAACAAAAACAAAAAAGAAGAAGAAGAAGCCTAAGCTAATTTAGCCTTTATATAACTTTACAAACAAAACCAACCGCCATTCCGTCTTTCGACAGATGCATCCCCAACAGAACAGCCTCAGCATTTTCATATGGATACCTAGGAATTAGGATATCTTATTGATGGGCCAAGTTGCACCATCGGCCCCACATTTCTATATGACAACAGCATTTTTCAAAGCAGGGGCATGCCAAGAACATCCTGGGAAAATCCTTACTACCTACTTCCATTCTTATCTCTTGGCATCTCGAAGGAGAGGTTCAGCAAGATTCCCATGCATTCTCGTGGAGTTGGAATCCTCATCAACATGTTTCTTTGGGGTAGTTGCAGGAGGTTGACCTGGCCGGTTCTGTCCTCCCTGAAGAAAGGGGAGAAAAGTAACAATAACGAAAAAATCAAACAAAGCATCAGCCCCTGAAGAAACTAATTGTACACGGCCGTGCATGTAAATGCAACTGAAAAAGCAGATAAAATG
This sequence comes from Pouteria campechiana, assembly GCA_036873735.1. NCBI lineage: Eukaryota > Viridiplantae > Streptophyta > Magnoliopsida > Ericales > Sapotaceae > Pouteria > Pouteria campechiana. Next base: position 46,348 of record JAYJMB010026064.1, read on the forward strand.
AGAACATTGCATCATGAAAAACAGAGTAGACATTTTAGAGTTAGCTCTATGGGCTTCATTTATTAGCATATCCAGGCATTGCAGTGCTGAATACTAATGAACTTGGATGTCATCTGGAGCTGACGTTGAACTCGAAGTAATTGGACACTGGCATTTGGACTATAAGAAATTGGCATCAACAGGAATTGGATCATGTTGGAGTCACAGAGAACTGAAGCCTACGAGGATCAGCGGGTTTTGAAGGTTGGACTGGAGGACTAGGAAGGAATGGCCAATGAAATGCAAGAAAGATTGCAGAACAGGTGCTTTTGGTTGGGATCAATACCATGGAAATCCCATTCACCAAATGGCCGTGGAAATCACATCAATGAGAACCTAATCCAATCCCAGCTTAAATGTGCCCAAGAGTTTTTTACGACAATGAAAACCTCTCCATTCAGCCACATGCCCCCAGCAAACATCAACAGGAATCATATTCCATGGGAAGGCATTGTGAAATGAGAGACAGTGAGATTTGATGTTGGAATTGAACAGGAGGGCATCATGTGGAACTGTGCACAGTGAAAATGTCCTATAAACATGCTGAACATAAGAGCATCATGTTCAACAACACCTTCCTTAAAGAAAAATCTCTAGAAAAAATATAAACCATCCATGTAGATTTTTAATCCTAATTCCTAAATATATAACTGAAAACTGGTACATGGTAACATTAAAGAATCATTAAGCTAGGCCAGAAGTGTTACTTGGGTTAACTTCATAGAGAGAAATATAAACTTTTTTGAAACTTTGGCCAGTGTTCACAAGCAACTAATTTAATTTGTCATTATACAGTCCACTAAAAATCAACATTGAAATCACATGATTATCCCATATTGGACAATGTTTTCAACCCAAGAATTTGTTAGTAATTTAGAAATTCATTGATGTTTTCTTCAAGATGGGAGGCAGGAGTTAGAAAGTCTTCTTCCAATAATCCTCTTGTTTCACTACAAAATTCAGGAGAGATGAACGCCTCAATTTTATCAGAATTTTATGAGCTTTTTATTGGAAAATCTTGACAACTATATCTGGGAATTAAAATCCTAAAAAAATATTTTTGATTCCCCTTGACAAAATATATTTTTGGAGTTCATCTCTGTTATTCATTCTAATTACATTTTTATTTTCTATTTTCTTTTTCATTTTTTTTATTTATTCTGCTATTGGCTCACAATTTGACAGGCTGCAGTTGCCAATCCACTTGATTCAAATTGCCATGCAACAAATCTTTTGGTTTTGAGAAACAGATGTTAATTTGTCACTAAGATAGCTGCAATTTGAATTCTTGTCTTAACACAAACTGGATAGGAAGCATAGTAAGCAAATCTTATAGATGATGATCTATTAAAGGAAAAGAAGGATGAAAATTATATTACATAAAATTACCTTATGGGCAGTTAACCTCCGAATAGATGGTGCCCTGGCAACTGATGAAGCAGCTGCTGCAGCAACAACTCGTATCCTGCAATAACTATCAATGTGTCAAATCTGTGATCAACTTTCCAATTACATATGTTTGCAGTACGTATAATAATGCAAAAAAATAATCCTGGGTGATTGTCCTTCCACTATACCTTTTGTGCACATCAACATACTCATCCGTCTCATCTACAATTTCCTCCTGCAACAATTAAGAGCCACCAAATCAACAAGATTTTCTTCAAAACTTCGTAGTTCATTTATGGTGCTTTTGGATGCTAAACTCTAAATAAATAGGGCCAATTTCATGAAAAAAAAAAATGGTCTTGGAACAAAGAATCCTAGTTGTTTTCAAGCTGGAAGAAATTGTAATTATGGGCTGGATCGACATTGTGAAGTTGAATGATGCAATGCTGCTTTGTCCGCTGACCATGAATTGAACATCCAAACTCCAAAGACAGCTTGGGTCTTACTTAATACCCCAAGTATATATCACAGCATGCCTTCAGGCATCCATTGCATGACAGACTTTAGCACAGAGTAATGAGGCAAGCATCAAAAAAGAAGTTAATGAGCTGAGAAATTAAAGCACAACATACTTGTAGAAGTTCTTCAAATACATCCTCCAGGGTAATTATACCAATAACCTCTCCATCTTCAATATCCTCTGATAAGTTGCTATGTCCATTGATTGTTGCATCATTTTGTGGCAAAGAGGGTGGTTTGCTTAGACTGACCTTCTTATTTATCCCTTTCTCGACATCAATAACAATATTTTCAGGTTTTTCATCCTCTATAGGCAACAAAGGACTGGTTAATGCAGAATCCCCACTGCCTATTTTTTCTTCTGATTTTTCTCCATCACCTGAAGCTGCAGGGTTCTTGCTTTTGCCTTTCGCCTTTACTACAGCAGCCATGTGACTGCTTCCTTTTTGGAATTCATTCAATATATCATACAGAGGCATGTCTGATGGAACCCTGATCACATTACACATGAACATGGAGTTCATCGATGAGAAAAAGAAAGGGATAAAGAGAAGAAAAACATATTCTAGAAGAATACAAAAATATAATGATATAATGGTTCATATGACCAGACCGTGGAATTCTCCTAATGGAGACTGCACTGACTGGTGTTTCTGTTTCTGCCCGTACTGTCAGGAGACTCTTCACCTGGTCCCAAAAAGCAAAGGTATGGACAAAATTGTTCAGAAAAATCATTATAAGTACCCCAAAAAAGGAAGAAGAAGAAGAAGGGGAAAAAGATTAAGAAGCAAATTTCTTTAGGTTCTTAAGGTTGGTTGATGCCAAGAACAGGTTCAATTTTGTCCGCAAAAAATCTGTTAGCACATTTACAATTACCATTACAGTTAAACGTGTAACCTTTCTGTATGATTCTAAATTCCCTGGATGAAAAATAATGCTTAGTATTCATTTAAAAGGTTGTCAACTCATCAGATGAACCACCAAGAGGACAGTTTTACAGTTATGAGCATAAGGAAGGAAAAGAAAAGCAGGATGTTGTCTGGCCTGTCCTTTCTTCCTTTCTATCTTCATGTTTTTTCCCTCCAAGCCACAAACACTCTCTCTCATCATTATCTTGTGCCAGCACATGTATAGATTTTTGCACAATTGATTTGTGGCTTCTCATCATATGCTTGGGTGCAATCAGTGGCATAGCACCCATTGAGATCTACATGTGGCATTGCCATACTTCAATTAGCAAAGAAGTAAAAAACTTAAAATAACTGCACCTACCAGTAGAAGGCCAATAATATTTTTTGGATTTCCAGCATAGACAGGAACACGACTATGACCACGAGCAAGGATCTTCCCAATTGCTTCCCTGTATATTAAAAGTTAGTTTAGTCACATATATAGTTGTCATGAACTAAGATGCAAGGAAATAATATAACATTCAAAAAGAATCATTCTAATAAAGGTGATTGGACTCCATTTCTTTTTATTGTATAGATGGACTCTGAGAAAAAGATGAAACAAAAGCCACTCTTACTATATAACCTTCTCAGTTTCTTTCACATTGAATAATATCTAATTTCAAATATAGACACAAGTAAGATACCATTAAAGGCTAAATTTTAACTGCCCTGATCAGAAATATGACTCATTAAAAGAAACATTCACTTGGAAACTCACCAATCCAATTTCGAGTTGACATCTAATGAAAATGTTGATTCAATAGGTGTCATTGCCTCCTCTGCTGTCTGTCAATGAAAACAAGATCTTCAGAATCCAAGACCCATCTCTTACCACACAAAAGCAATTAAAGCTTCATGCAAGCAAAGCTACCAAAGATGGCCCCTGCACTATATTCTACTGCACTTGTACTATATTTTAACCTATCACTGAAGAACTATTATTAGCTGTTTGAGTTCGAGGAGAGAAATCCCATTTTTTGACATGTGTTTGTATTATCAGTGTCAGCATGTTGTCTTCTTCATCACCATTGCCATCAAAACATATCCATGACTTAAATTTAAGTGCTAGTGGCATCTGCCTGGGGTTCAGTTCCATGTCTTTAAGTGCATCAGCATTGCTATATCCATGACCTGTGCACGGCTCTAGTATAGAAGTTATAAAACTGTCCTATAGCCTGTCACCTAAAAATTTACCATACAAGAACCCATATTTTGAAATTCTCACATGATTGAGCAATGGCAAATAAACAATAAAGTGCACCTTTCAACATTTATCATCTCAATGCTATTCAATACCTTTTCAGTCAAGTCAAGGGCTCCGCTGATAATAGTTGTTTCGTCATGGGTGAGTTCACCGCCTTTACCTGCCTGCAATTGTGTGATTATTGTGTAACAATGACACACAACTACTAGAAAAATCAAGATAGAAGATCCTCCGTAGCAAAAATGCCAGCATGATACACATGCAAGGCCAGTCATCATGTTCTGCCTAATCAACTTAACCTAGATAAAGAATCAGGTTCGCCAGTTCAATAGCCAGTCCGTACACAAGAAAAATCAACAAAGGAAAAGGATCAATGATCCACACTCAATTTGTTGCTTGTTACTTCCCTGATAATGAGTAGCCTAATGCTTAGGCTGAGTCTCAGACATAGGTCAGAACATATAACAAAAGTGGTATATCACCTATGAGTGGCATGCTGAAATGTCTCCCACAAAAAGACATGCTCAAATGTCTCTCTTTTAGAGATAGCTTTTAAATGTCACATCAAATTGTTTCCAAATTATGCTTACCTCTTGGCTGTGGATTGAGACAAGGGCTTTTAACTGTGCTCGCCTAAATAGCGCAGATTCATTGTGTCCAAGTAAACAATCTAGAAGCTGAAAGAACTAAGTGACATTAGTAATTGTACTAAATGCTTGCGGAAATCATTACAGCTTAGTATCACAGTAAGTTGAGAATAAAACAACCTTTACACACAAGAAATGATGGTAAACAGGGCTAGTTTAGAAGTTTAAGCTCATTGCAATTTTCAATGAGACATCAAATCTGTATAACAAGCTACACAATGAAGAAACATAAAATCAGAGCAATCAAGGTAGGGGCTTCAGAAGAACTGAAAGGGAAAACCGTTGTGGCTTGGCAGGAAGAATAACAAAATTTTAAAAAGGAAAAGTAAGAGGTGTAACTACTGAAATAACATCAAGTATCATCAAAGCAGTACCACCTGACCACAGTACATTTTTTTAATTCTTAAGCCTCTACACGGTTAAAGGCTTTATAAGCGAAAATTAAATTAATTTTAAATTCTTAAGTCTCTACACTATAACAAAATGGATTGAAAGGAACCATCAAATTAATTTTAAATCAGTTGTCGTAACCTTTTGATGGGAATATTCAGGGTTCCAGTCAAGAACCCATATACAGGAACCTAGCTGTAACAGAGCAGCTAAGGTTACCCTAAACTTTCAGTAGTTTTATCTGGCAACTTTTGCACAATTCCATGTGAATGGAAGTGTTAGTGAGGTTTGAGATAGCAGATTTCTAAAAGATGGCATTAAGACCAAACCAAAAAAGGTTATTGGCATTAAGGAGACACAGAAACAAAGCAATAGAACAAGGATGTTCACAAAGAACTGACCACATATACTAGTATCACCATTATCTTTGCCCATTAACTTATCATCATCACAAAGGCCTTCCTACTTGAGTGGGGTCAGCTACGTGGATCCTGCTGTGCCGTTCCTATTGATCTTGGTTTATGCCCTCAAAAAACCCAAGCATGTTCATATCTTTCCTAATGATCTCTAAGCATGTGCTTTTTGGCCTTCTAATTTGATAACTCCACTCCTAATTAGTGCAATTTCTGATTCCCATTTCACATGACAAAACAACTTAAGTTTACTTTTGCTTCATTTCCCCATTAGGGTGAGTTTGGGTGCATTTGAAAGGCGGTGTATTTCTGATACACACTCTTTTAGATTGATCTGACACCATAACCACTTTTAACAACCCAGCTTTTTCTCATAATTCCCTATATTTCCAATCATTTATTCTTACTTTTTCATTAAAAAAACCTATTTTACTAATGCCACCCTCTATTTTGCTAACATAAGCATGTGTTTCAAATACACAGTTCTAATACATCCTCTCTCAAATGCACCCATTCTAAACACGCCCTTAATTTCCTCTTCTCACATATTCTTCCATTTTTTAACTCTTTCGATGAACAAAAGTAGCTCTACATCGGTGGAAAGAAATGATTTTCTTGATTTGTAACAGCAGACAAATAATATATCTGAAATCACCAGCACAATCAGTCAACATAGCATAACATCAGCAGCACGCCATGGTGTGCTGACCTCAACTGGTTGCTTTGTAGCAACTGAAATGCAATTCTAGGATTTTCCTTCATTCATTCTTCCCTCTTTAGTGTCTCTGCATGTATATATCGCTAAACCACTATTTCATGCCTTCCCACCTTCAGCATGAGTGTACGTGTTTTTTGTGTGTTTCTGTGTTATTGGATCATACATAACATAATTGGGTAGATCACCAAAAAATCGGTTCGGAACATTTTACCAACTTAATGAATCCATGGATCTAGAAATTCATTTCAGAAAATCAAACCTTCTCAAACTGTTTCTTTTTTAGAAACAAAAAGACTTGTACAAGAATAACAGATGCTAAGAAGAAGGGCAAAACTTGGATGCATGTGTGGATGGCAATCTCCACTTTAGATGCGATGGGGTTTGAACAACCACCAATGAATTTGTACACATCACATGTTTGTAAATCTTCTTTCTATCACCAATGAAGTTCTACATATCAGATGTGTAAAAATCTTCTTTCTATTTATCATTTTATGCCCCAACTTTTTTTTTTTTTTTTTGGAGTTTAAATTGGAAACAGAAGTGCACGAAATAAACAGAAAAACTGCCAGAATAGGAAGTCATCCAAAAACATTATGTTTAGGCTGCATTTCTAGGAGGCTTACAGACTTTGATGCAGTCTTGCATGGGGTGTCTTGGGGTGTGTTGGGGAATGAGGAAAAGAGGTGGAAAAAAAAAGAAATATGGAAAAAAGTTAGAGAAAAAGTGAGGGAAATGATGTGATGTAATATAGAGTAATAATTAGAAATAAAGTGAATAAAGATAAAATAAGTATGCTTTTTGTATGAATAAATGAGAAATACTTATTGAAAATATAGGTAATAATGAGAAAAAATAGGATTTTAAGTAATTAAGATGTCAAATCACATTAAAAGGTATGAAAAAAGTGGTAGAAAGGTTGGAAAATTCCACCTCTTTTTGTCATTACCAAACATGCCCTTGCCTAAGAAATAATTGGCATCCTTTCAAGTAACAAATTAGAAGGAAAAACTAATTTATACTCATTAATGGCTACTTCTCTCAATACTTAAGCGAGTTACCATTTCCAATATACAAAACCAAACAGACAGGTGTATAGAGTTAAATTATAAAGTCACAATAGAAAATCCTAGTTTGTCAAACTCAACATCTGTTAGTAATTAGTCAGATGCTACGTATTCACATGACAGCACGGTAAATGATATGAAATGTTGACCAGCAGAATCTAATTATTAATAATTTGTCTTTACCGGTTTCACTTTACTGGTAATTAAGGATATATCTGTAATCCCACAAAAAAAGATATTATTTCTTTATTGCAGATAATATTTTTTTATTGGGGAAACTTATCAGAAAAATAGAAAAATTTTAAAAAAGAGAAAAATAAAAAAATTTCAACAAAACTCCATAATAAACTAAAATAAATATAAATTACATTAAAACCAAAAACATTAATTCAAATTTCAGAATTTAATGACCAATGCAAATACATATGAGACCTATACAAACAACCCCAACAAATTTAATATGCCACTAATACATTAAAATCAAGTATATGTTGATATAAACATGTATAAAAATAAAAAAATTTCAACAAAACTCCATAATAAATTAAAATAAATATAAATCAAATTAAAACCAAAAACATAATTCAAATTTCAGAATTTAATGACCAATGGAAATACATACAAGACCTAGAAACACAACCCAAACAAATTTAATATGCCATTAATACATGAAAATCAAGTGTATGTTGATATAAACATGTATAAACAATATAAACTAAATACACATGGGTTTTTGCTTATTTGTTTTGACAACTGTTTGAGAAGAAATAAAGGAAGAAATTATCAAAGGAGGTTCAAGCTATAATTTGAAAAAAAAAAATGAGAATATATAATATAATCAATTAATTGGAGATAATATTGATAATATTTTGATATTATCAATAAGACCTAGAATTGACAAAATTATTAATTTTCTATATCATAGTTTATTGGCCACCACCCAAAATGATATTATAGGCGATATTATTGTCGACAATACAGAAATTGGCAACAATGGTGTTTGCCACATTTGAATAGCAAAGAAACTTCAATGCACCAAAAATATTAAGAATCCCCTCAAGGTACTCAGAAAAAATGACTTAATTCAATAGCATTATTATACTCAGAAACAATGACATAATCTGATAAGATTATTATACTTCATAAGAAATAGAATTATGGTAAACTAATTAGTAAGACATTCTTGCTAGGTTAGTCAATGGTGTATGAAGTTGTTTTGGAGTGAGGTTGACTACGTTTCACATAAACAAATAGAGCAGAAGAAAAGGATCAAATATCTTCCTAAATTATCTACATCATCAATTAGGTTATAACTTACCTTGCCAATAGGGTAAGATATCGGATAGCAAACTATCATCAAAATACGCACAAGCCATACAAAGTTTGCACCAACAGCAAGTCCATATCTAGTACATATGGCTTGTGGAAGAACCTGTCACAATCAAGTAAGATTAGAATCATTCATTACATGATCAAGTAAAGTGACGTACTTCAAGCAAAATAGCTTTGCAAAAATAGCCTACCTCTCCAAAAGCAAGAACAAATGTCACAGACAATATAATAGCAACAGCCGGGTGGAATATCTTATCCAAACATATAGGAAGGGCCTGCAGATTGCAAGTAAACAAATCCAGTTACAATAAAAAAAATATTACAATGGGAGATTGATAAGGAATGAATGATAACCAATTAGTTACAATAAAAAAAATATTACAATGGGAGATTGATAAGGAATGAATGATAACCAATTAGGACATCAATAGATAAGAAGAAATGAAAAAAAAAGTTCAGGTTGGGAGGGGAACAAGTAAAGGTTTTCAGAAAGGTCCTCCAAAAACTGAACAGAAGACAAGTGAGCATGTCCAAATTTTTAAACATCCATTACATGAGATTTTTGCGCATCTGAGCTTACACCAACGATGCTCAGGCCACACTTTGAGTTAAGACACTCCTTTGACAAAGTTATGAGCTGAGTACAGCAGCTCAGTTCAATTCATCAACCGGCCACTGAAGCCCTGATTTCAATCCTCTGCACTAGAAGAAATGGGTGTCAATAACAATCCCATTTCCCTATTTTGGATTAGAATCTTGACAAGTCAAGTGCAGCCATCAACCCATCAGAATGACTTGGCAAGCCCTTGCCAATCCAACCAAGAAAAGAATCAAGTGGGCAAACCAGGAGCCATGCCTGGTTATTATTGACCTGGTGAACAGGCTCATCAATGGACAAAATGATTCAGGGCAATCCTGTGGGGATCATTGGTTGGGCAGAATGGAAAGGAAATTATGCTAGCAATGTAGGGGGAGTTAGATAAGTTTGAAACAGAATAAAGGTATTAATGAAAAAAGTAAGATTGCTGTGATAAGTAAATGTTGAATCAATCCTTGAAAAATGGAATTTTCCAAAAAATTATTTTTCATTCCTTTCTAATCTATGTTGAATTCTGTTTAGAGGACCATGCCACATGCCAACAGAACAGTCAAAATAAAGGGACAAAATAAGGACACAACATAAAACATGATTATTAAAGATACCAACATTATTATTTAAATTTATTCCTGGTAAAATCCTATTATGAGGGCAAAAGGTAATAGCTCAGATGAATTCAAAGAGATGTTTAGCTAGAACATACCTCCATTGAAACAGCATTACAAAGAAGTAAAGTCACAAGAAGTTGATGCTGCTTTTGAACAACAGGGAGTATAGCGGCTGCAAAAGCAACAAAAAAGAACATCAAGCCCAAAAGTGATGGAAGTTACTAAAACAAGCATAAAAAGCATGCAATGCTGAGAGCTGCAGATTATGATCTTCACAATCAAGAAATGATCAAGTTTAAACACAGATTGAAAACTTTGGTCATGACAGAGTAAGGATTTATAGGATACAGTATAGATAAACTGTTTTGTTTTTCTTTTTCTTTGTTTTTTTCTTTTTTGGTGGTGGTGGGGCGAGTTTGCAAAATTGTTATTCTCTAGCAGTTGTATTGTCCTACGAATTATCTATATCAATAATTATTTCCATGACATAATGTACATAAAGTTCCCCTATACCAACAAGCCACCAGACGGATAATACAATCGTCAATTCACACAACTGATCAGGACCTATTGCTAGAGGATTTCAAGTGGAATGCACTTTTGATTCTTATCAAACATTAATCACCTTGAATACAATGATCATAACCATTGGATTGGTGGTTTGCAAGATGAATTGCCTATGTTGATTGCACCAATTGACTAAGCATTGATTCGGATCATTGGTCATGCAAACCCATCTAAATTAACATGGAACAATGCTCACAACTAAAGTCTGTTGGTTTCAGGATGAACATCCAAGGCAAATATATATATATATATATATATATATATATATATTATAAGTGATTTCCAAGTGACAACTACTTAGAATTTTGTTCTAAATTGCAAACAGTGTAGGGGCCAGTTTTACAACACATCCGTCAAAATTTGTGGAGGAACGACCACAACTAAAGTCTGTTGGTTTCAGGATGAACATCCAAGATAACAAAAAATATAGAAATGATTTCCAACTGACAACAACTTAGAATTTAGTTCTAAATTGCAAGCCAAGTAGTGTTTTCCAAACACAATCCCCTTTCTTATCAACATTACTAAAGCCTCACAAAGGATTAAAAATTTGAGCTTGAGGCTTACATACGCATTAGGTGTACAGTGATGACAACAACCAACAGGGTCAAGTAAAGTTTATACTGAATGCATAGAGGTTTGCTGTTTACAGTTATTAATGTACTGTGCAAATCAAATTGTATCGTCACGTCAACTTTCAAATTGACGAATTCGATCTCAAAGTTTATAAAGATATTATCAAGATGTCCAGATAAAATGCACATTCTGGAAATCAGTCGCTTGAGCAGAACTCAAGTATATTGATCTTCGCAACAATCCAAATTAATCAGACCAACACCCAAAAATAAACAAGAGCTGATCTCATGTTTCATGCATCAAATGCTCAACCCACCGTCAGCACCCTCGCAATACAACCCATGACCGATGATTAGATGACCCAAAGCGTCAAAAAAGTAACATGCAGAAACCACATCGATCGAATAATCCCGACCCCTCAAATTCAACAATAACCGTTCAAGTTTCAAGCAAGCCAATTGAAGAGCACAAACATCGGGCTGACAAGACCACCGAACAGATAATCGACAGAGCACCTGCAGATCCGCTCCGCAAATCCCAAGCCTCGACACAAGAAATGATAAGAACAACCGATGAAGCGGAAAAAAAAGATATCATCCATACAGATCAAACACAAGCAACGGACCTGCTTGCTTCTTCTCGGCGGATGTTCCGCTGCGCTGGAGGATTTCGAGCTCGACCAGGCCGAGGGACATGAGACCTAAGGTTAGACCAGACATGATGCCGGCGAAGAGGACCATAATGCAGGAACATCCGGCATAGAAAAACCACCAGGGAGAACCGAACGTGATTTCTCCCGATTCCGCTGAGAAATTCGCCCTCGTCAACGTCGCAATCGCTAGGGCACTCAAGATCCTCATCTCTTCCTCCTTTCTCCTCTTCCTCTCCCTCTCTGCGTTGAAGGATTAGTCTCCTCCCGGTGAAGAAAAAGACACGAGAGTAGAAGCTGTTCCGTTGCTTCAATTTATTGGGGTGGAATTTTCTGAATTGGACACGAGAAACAGGCTTTGGATTCCAGGGATGATATTAAAAGAAATACTTTTTAAAATAAAAAATAAAAATAAATAATTAAAAATATAGATAATAATAAAAAAATAAAAATTTTAAATTTACTATAGATAATTAAAGTGTTACATAAAAGTTTAGAAAGATGTGCCAAGGGGTGTCTATTACACCCTCTTTCTATTACCAGCTTGATCCAAGCAGACCTTAAAATTATAAATAAGATTCGATATAAATATAGTTTTTTATATTTTTTTAATCTGCCCACCTTTTCTATTTCACGGGAATTTGGCCCTGATGCTTGGAGACAATGCTATTCTTGCCACCTTCAATGCGAACAATCCTCTGTAAAGCCACAATCACATGTCAGTGAAATGGAATTTTTTTTCTAATAATATTATTCCCCAAAATTCTTTCATTTAACAAACCGGTATCCAAAATAAATTTCGATTGATTTTTTAGTATTTTATATGAAATAGAATCTCATTAAATAAGCGTATTAGCTTATTTCCTGAAATTCCCTTACTAAAATTTATGTGATGTAAAAAAGTAACTTTGAATCTTGCAAGTAGTGGAAACCCCATGTCCTACGATTCAAGTAATCAAGCCAAAAAAGAAATTTCAACCCACATTGGATTATATAGTCTTTTTATAACTCTTGGACAAGCAAAGTGAAAATTATATTTTATTTTAAATTTATATTTTTATATGAAGTATTTTTAAACATGGATTATTTCTTTCGCATGAACACCTGATTTGGATAATTTATAATATTATAAAATAGATTACATTTAAAATAAAAATAAAAATAATACATTTTATTATCATCAGCTACGCTAAGAATGAATGTTCTAGTTGACGGTCTACGGCCATGAAATGTGTCGGTCAACTCTAAATCCCCGACAGCCGCTTCCATCGCACGTGCGCCCCACCCGAGGAAACGCATTGGGATTGCAGTGTTACAACCATTGGACCATTCTCTGAATGGTCCTTGCTCCAAACAGGATGGCATGTCATTTAATCAAGACGAATGATCGAGCGATGACTTTTTGTCCCCGCTGCACCATGCAACATCTTTGTTTTCCAAAATTACCATGAGATTCTGGTTAGATTTAAAGTTTTAAACCAAACTTCATATCCAAAAAATCAATTTAACCAAGAGCGTCCAACGGTAAAGTGGGTGAAGAAGCTCAAGAGGGTACGTAAACAAGAGTTTATGATTGAGATGCATACATGGTATATTTAGTACATTTATAGCTAATATTTGTTCAATGTACATAGAAAATAATAATTGGATGAGGCATCCTATTTAGAGAAAGATAAAATTTTATTTTATATTACGGTTTCTTAACACAAAAACCTAGTAGTCCTCAGTGCTCTAAAACGTTTATGAAATAATATGATTAATTTTATTTTTTATTGACTTGTTTAAAGCTCTAATTAAAAGTTGTTTTTGACATAATAAAAAATGGTTTGAAAGAAAAAAAAAACTTGGATCTATTTTTTTTAAATCCTGATGGGTAGAAATAAAAAGAAAAGTTTTCTCCAACAAACCAATTGCATGAAATCATTTCATGATTTCTTGGTACGGATTGCAGAGTGCAACTACTTGTTTTATTAAAAAAATATTCTAATTGAAATTTTTGTTGTTTTATTAAAAAAATATTCTAATTGAAATTTTTGGTGGGCCTTGACATCTAAAAAGATATTTTAAAACAATTATAAAAATTCTGGCCGTTATTATCCATCCAAATTTCAATGAACACAATTCTAGAAACCGCAGATTATGATTTTTATTATTTAACCAAATTCGCAGAAAATACACCTGATCCATCACAGTGCATCAAAATGGCGAGATTTCGCTAACCAACCTTTTCCACGTCATCATTTGTCCCAAAAAAAAAAAAAGGCGCGGCAGCGGTTGGACGCTGGTTGTGGATTTGCCCGTGGGAAGCAGGATTCGTACATCGGCATGGCCCGTACTTTTTTCTGACGATCCCTCGCTTTGGCAAGTGGATCGAACGACCGATTCCCGATTCCCAATGGATATCCAACGGATAGAAACGAATCTTTGTTGCCAAAAGCAATGGTATCTGGCGCTGTTTTGGGATGCATGTGGCGCACGACATGAGCACGTGGTCCCTCTCCCATATTAACCGATCGGTCGGAATCATGGCTCGAAAGCTTATTGATTGTCCGGCTAGGGTTCCGTAATCCATGCAGATTCCCTCCGTTCCAACATAAATTAGAAGTGGCCGTTTTCGAGGTTTGTACCCGCGGCGTTTGTTGTCTTCTTGTGACGGGTGCTCGGCCACGATACAGGAGCGGTTTAAGGAAAGGGATGGAGTTGTGGGCAAAAAATACAGGAAAGTAATAAAAAAACAGCGAGAGAATGATGTCATAAGATTAAAAAAATTAACGATTAAAAATAAAATAGATAGATTTTTTTTAGAAATGATAAATAACAAAAATAAATAAGTTTTTAAATATTAAAATATCACGTTACATTAAATAGTTGGAATGGTGTATAGCTTGTTTCCAACCTCGTAAAAGAAAAGTTCCAAACGTACCCACAATGTGTTGGCATAGATATGTCTCTTATTCCACGTTGCCTGGCTTAGGTTATGTGCTCTAATATGTAAGTCTCGCTAATAATATATAAGTCTCGCGAAGTTTCCTAACTTGAATAACGTGTTTTGGAAAATTATGCGAACGTGGTCTACAACCAAAGCCAATAACATCTTATAGGGGTGCCCTAAACAGGCCAGGTGGAGGATGTTGGCAATATGTCTCGGATCACCTATTATCTCGTTTGGGTGGCATGACTGGTAGATAAGTATTGCACAATCCTTTTTGCAAGATGCACTTTGGAAAACTGTGTCGGTACAATTGATCTAGGACCAAAGCGACCATCTTGTGGGGATGGGCTTAGGTGGGCCAAATTTTACACAATGTGAAAAAGAAGTAGAATTGAATTCTCTTTCCTTGATTTGTTGTCCTTTTTTTAATTGATTTGATATTTAAGAAAATATTGCTTATGGTGGATGTAACTCTTGATTTAAGATGTAACTATTGATTGGAGATGTACTTTAATACTTCGGCACATCATGAAATGTGTCATATGAAATGAATATGAATGCAGATGTGAAGTATTAGTTAGGTTTATTAAATTTCACTTTACTTTAGCTTAAAGTAACATGGATCTTATACAACTATATTTAAATATAATTCAACATTTTCCTTATTGTGATATATATTTTGAACCACAAATAAATGCTACTACTAGCTAGTTGGACCAAAGATTTTATTATAGCCTTGTTGTTTTAACATGCTATCATATTTTAGTTAAATTAAAGTTAGATTATTCATTGGATGCAGCCAACTATGTCATATACCTTTTTCATTATCTACAAACTATGATATCTTGGTGAGATTCAAACCCACTATTATATTATTATAATTTATGTAGCTAATATTTTAAAGACCATTTCATTTAAGAGTTCATACAGACCTATATATATGTGTATGTGTGTGTGTCTATATATATAATGAGTTAGGTACGAGTTAATGTTTATTGCGTTCTACTTAAATGGTTTTTGAAAGGGAATTGATCACATCAAAATGTTTGCAAATACTCCATTTTTTATTTTAGAAGAATTTAAATTTTCAATTTATTAATAATGTTTGACATGAGGAATTTAGTTAAGATGAAAAAAAAATTATTTTCAACCTTGAATGAGTGATGAACTTTATCTCATTCGAAAGTTAGTATGAATTTAGTAAAATTGTCTAATTGATTATGGTCTACTCAAGTCTTTAAATGATGTAAATTTTTACATCTTAGTTAAACATCTAATACCAAACATCATTAATGAAATAAATTTTTAAAATTATTTTTAAAAATAAAAACGAGCATTCTCAATTGTGGTGAAAATATTTTTATGCGATCATTTTTTCTTTGAAATTATAAAAATATATATCACGATAAATAAGGTGGTTCATTTAAATCTTACTAAAGCATCATAGTTTGTGAAAAATTAAAAAGCAACATTGTGTACTCAAATCTGTTGATAATATATCCTTTAAGTTAATCTTCATGCTTGAGATAATTTATTTAGTAAATATTAAATACTTAAAAATTATTTTGATAAAAAACTTTAAGTAGCTAGACATGAAAAATAGTATTTTTGAATAATCTTATAGTTATCATTTACATTGGCCAACCCAAATTTTCATCCAAGGTGCTATTTGAATTATTGAAGTACATAGAAGGATGTTGACTTAGATCTAGTTAAAATATATTTTCTTCCATCAAATGATTTTATTTTAAAGGCAAATTAAGTGAATTTACAAGTTTGCATGTTGAAGGCATAATTCGTCTAAGGGTTTATACTTTGTGTAGGAAAATGGTCTGAAATTTCAACGCCAATTTATTACTTTTTATCTTTATAAATAAGATATAATTTTATCAATATTGGGCGGTGTTTTCAGAACCAAACCATGACCTAAAGTGTTTTTATGTCCGGTCCAAGTTTAATTGTTGGTTCAAGCCATTTTGAACAGTGATGTCAGCATGACATAATTATAATGTAATAATTATTTTAATTTTTTTTATATAAATAAATATATAATTATATTTTTAATAAAAATAATTATAAATTACCTATAAAACCTGTGATAATAGCATTCAACAAAACCAAGTCATGATGCCTCAAGACAGAAACGTCTTTAACAAGGCCACAATTATCATTCACTAGCTATTGTCAAGTAATAAGTTGTTACAATATACAGTTTCAACTGTAAAACAATGTCTATTAAATCACTGAAGCCATCTTCATTGACATTATTGCTCTGCCAGGAGTTGTGACAGCTTGTATCATTGACTGTAATAACACTATCTATTAAATCGGTGATGCTATTTTGATTGAAATTATTGCTCTACAGCCCAGGAAATTCCAGCGACTCTGTGGAAAGCTTCTTCAGCATGTCCAAGACCAAAGACAGAGTTAGCAGGGAGTAGCTTACCGTGAATGAAGTCTGTTATAAATGGAGATCTTCAGAAGAACTTTTATATACCAAATTTCACATATTTAAAAGAACCCATAATTCCATGCTTAAAAGGCATTGAAAAGTTTTGGTATGGAAAATTGGATGACGACGATGGGAAAATCAGAAGATGGGTTGCATCGCTGGCTCGTTGTGCCGTAAAGCTGCAGGAGGTAGATGAGCAGGGGTTGGACAGGGGACTACCGAATGTAGTATTGTGCGGCTGCCATTCATTAGACTGAACTGGCAACCAGCCGACGACAATGGAAACATGGGAAAACCAGAAAATGAGTTGCGATTGTGACCTGTGCTGCGGGATGAAGATAAGCAAGTGCTAGACAGGGAACGTGCTGCATTGCTGGTAGTTGTTGGAGCAGACTGGCGACCAGCCGACGGTGATGAAAACACTAGAAAGGTAAAACTTCATTGACCCTGCGGCTGAGTGGGGAGATGATGAGGGACGGGAGGGCAAGAGTAAATGTTAGGGTAGTAGGGAAGGGAATTCGGGTGGGACGGGAATCTATGGCTGCGAGCGATGACTTTTGGGTTTTGTTTTTTTAATTGCTTGGATCGGACTGCTGTTGGACCGGTTTTCATGGTCCAACCGTCCGGTTTTGACGGTTTAAGTGATTTTTTGAAAAAATAAGAAACCGTGCCCAAACCAGGCAACAATCTTTACGGTCCAATAACCAGTCGGATTGGGCGGTCCAGTCGGGTTCTCAAAACACTATTATTCAGGTTGTCCCCAAACGGAATGCTAGTGTGACTCTGCAGGAGATCTCGCCTAAAATCCTAAAAGATTGGAAAAAAGTTAGATAGTGTAGGAGGTGATCCCAGTGTAAACATTATAATGCTTAAGTTAATAAATGAGACTTTATTAGAGGATATGGGTAGTAGCAAGAGCTTGTATTTTAGGGGATGCATACCCGACCTTTTTATACTTGAGCGCGGGTGGTAACTGAAATGCGTATGCAGCTTGTGTGCAGGGGGAATGCAGTGTTATCCCTAGAGAAGGACTCTGGGAGGGTACATATCCACAGTATCATGTTCATAGGACTGCGTGGAGCAGCCAGAAGAAGCATCTCATCTGAGTTGAAATCCTACATGGCACAGTGCCAACTAGAAGATCAAGTATCTATGTTAGATTTCCTGTTGGACAATAAAAAATCAAAATCAAAAGCATCTGTTGGATAACCAAAATGCAACATGTGGCTTGTCTAAAGGCTAAAATGATTTTACTAACGTAAGCAACATGAAAACAGAAGGTGGTATGGTTAGGCCATTTGAAAAAAGAATTTTTATGGATGACTAGGAAAAATTCATAGTTGATTGTAATGGTGAGCCCCATGATCTCATATAACCAATTACTTCCAGGTAGAACTAGAAATTAATGAAATCTTAAGACAATAATTAAATGGGGAATTTGGTAATCATAACCAAGTTATTAGTGTTTTGGTAAAATGGTATTTATAAACCAAAATATTTCTTTGGATAATGCATTTACAAAATACTAAAAAATAAGAGTGGAAAATAAGTGTTCTTCAACTCTACTACCTACTAGTGGAGGCAAAGCCAAAAGTTATTCCAAGAGAAATGTTCTTTGGCTTCGCTACCTGCTAGCGGAGGCACAGGCAAAATGCATTCCAAGAAAAATGTTCTTTAACTTCGCTACCTACTAGTGAAGGCAAAGGCAAAAGCCACTTTAAGAGAAGTGTTCTTTGACTCTGCTACCTACTAGAGGAGGCAAAGGCAAAATTCCAGCTTAAGTCAAAATTGGTCCTTGACTTCGCTACCTACCAGAAGAGGCAAAGACAAAGGCAAAATTTTAGCTCAAGACAAAAGTATTCTTTGAATCCTTTACTTACTAGCGGAAGCAAAGGCAAAATTCCAACTTAAGGCCAAAATTCCAGCTCAAGGCAAAATTAGCTTTTGACTTTGCCACCTACTAGAGGAGACAATGGCAAAATTTTAGTTCAAGACGAGATTATTCTTTGACTTTGTTACCTACTAGCGAAGGCAAAGGCAAAATTTCAGCTTAAGGTAAAATTGGCCTTTGACTCTGCTACCTACTAGCGGAGGCTATGGCAAAATTTCAGCTCAACCCAAAATGGCCTTTGACTATGCTATCAAGTAGCGAATCTAAAGGCAAAATAAAGAAGGAGATATTGCATTCCACACCCAAGTAGCGGAGTAAAGGCAAATGCATGGGAAATTTGCATAACACTACCAAGTAGTGGAAGCGGGAGTTTTCCACTACACACTTAGGTAGCGAAGGTAGGCCCTTCGAGCCTATAAATACCCTCTCCTCTCTTATTTAAGGAACTTTTTTCTAGATTGAAGGCTTTGAAGATTCTTTATGAGGCAAGTGCCTCCCCTGACCCTAGAGGCTTTTAGCCTATTGGATATTCATTCTTCACGAGGCGGATGTCTCTCCTAACGCCAGAGGCTTTTGACCTACTAGATATTTTTTTAGTAGCTGAGGGCATTCTCCCATGGTCCCACCATGGTATACATGTGAGTCTTACCTATATCGTGGTATGATGGGTACCACATGATTAATAGACAACAAGATGTTGCCAGATTGAATAATTAAAACATACTTAAATTGACAAAACACTAATTAAATCTTGAAAATGATAGAATTATTCTAGGAGATAACCTATAAAAATTAGGGAGATAATGACATTATCTTAAATCAATTAAGAATTATCATTAAAACTAATTATTATCATTAATGCTAATCATGATTAGGCTTAATTAACTCAAAGTATAATTAGGCTTAATCCATGCAACTTAACTCTACAATCTCTCATAGGTTAACAACAGAGATCACCTGCTTTTAGTTTTCCATGAGATATTGAAAACACCACTCACCCAATCACCTAAAAGCCTAAGTATAGGACTAAGTCGTTGAGTTATGATTCACCAAGTTATTGAGTAGTGCCTCACTGAGCCAAATCTTAGCAAATACTATTTACCAAATCACTCAAAAGCTTAAGTCTAGGACCGAGTCACTGAGTTAGGACTCACCAAGTCATTAAGTCATGACTCACTGAGTCAAAACTTAGCAAATACTATTTACCAATTCATTCAAAAGCTTAAGTCTATGACTGAGTCATTGAGTCTTGACTCACCGAGTCAAACCTTAGCAAATATCAAATCAACTAAACCTAGTTAACCTGACCTATTCTTTCTAAGCTTCTCATGGACATTGTAAGAAAGCTGACCTAAAATCTAGTCCTCCTGGTTCCATTTTTCTTAAGCTTTTCATGGGCAATTGAGAGAGCCGACCTAAAATTCAATTATCCTGGTCTCATTCTTCCTAAGCTTATCATAGGCAATTGAGAGAGCAAAGCTAAACTAGTTAACCTAGCTCATTCTTTTTAAGTTTCTCACAGGTAATAAGAGAAAGCTGAACCAAACTTAAGTCACCTATTTTCTTTTGGTCTCTTTCAGGTCTAAATACAATAGAGATCACCTGGTCTTAAGTCCTTCCGGGATATACCAATTAAGTTACAAATCACCTACTGTCTTTATGGTTTCTTACAATTTAAACAACAAAAATCACCTAGCCTTAATTCCATTTGGGACAAACTAATCAGATCAAAATGCCCATTTTTTAGATTAACCTAGTGTTTAGTAACCTAGTCTAGAGCCGTATCATCCTATCCGCTTACTATCTTGAGGTGACCCACTAAATTTCAAGCCATCGTAATGTGCTCAGTAATCCCAAAGACTGAGCACATTTATTTTGAGAGAGAGTATATTTTATTTTTTGGTCTCTAGGATGAATTATAATTTTTCTTTTAATCAAGGGTTTTCTTCTACTGTGGAGATGTAATTATGATCACTTGTGGTCAGGGATATGAATATACAATTTTTTGATGTACACAGTTGTAAAAAGTACAAAAAGAGGAACAACAAACAAAAATGAAATGATGTAAAGATTTATCATATTGGAATGAATTAAATAATTTTTATTTTATTATTGATAGTCCTCAATTAATTACACTTGCTGTGTACAACAGAAAATTGCATATTCACATTCCAGACTATAATTGGTCCTAATTACATCTTTATGATTGGAGAAAATCCTTGATTAAAAAAAAAAGTACAATGCATCTTAGAGACCCAAAAATAAAACACATGCTCTCTCAAAATGAATGTATGTTGTATTTGGGATCACCGAGCACATTGCGATAGCTTGAAATTTAGTGGGTTGCCTCAAGCTAGTGGGCGGATAGGATGACACAGCCTTAGACTGAGTTACCAAATACTGGACTAACCTAGAGAATGAGTATTTTGATCAAATTAGTTTATCTTAGATGGAATTAAGATAGAGTAATTTTTTTTTGTTTAGACTATAAGAAACTATAGAGACAGCAGGTGGTTTGTAACCTAATTGGTATATCCTAGAAGGACTCAGGACCAGAATGATCTCTATTGTGTTTAGATATGAAAGAGACCAGAAGAAAACATGTGACCTAGGTTAAGTTCAGCTTTCTCACATTGCCTATGAGAAGCTAAGGAATAATGGACCAGGTTAACTGGATTTATTTTGACTCTCTTAATTGCTTATGAGAAGTTTAGAAAGAATGGGACCAGGATAACTGGATTTTAGGTAAGATTTCTTATATTGCCCATAAGAAGCTTAAAAAATAGTGTGCAAGGTTAACTGGGTTTAATTAATTTAATGAATAATATTTGCTAAGGTTTGACTCGGTGAGTCATGACTTGGTGACTCAGTAATTTATAACTTAGTAACTCGGTCCTAGACTTAGGCTTTTGAGTGATTGGATGAATAGTATTTGCTAAGGTTTGACTCAGTGAGTCATGACTTAGTGACTCAATTTTAGACTTAGGCTTTTGAATGAGTTGGTGAGTGGTGTTTTTACATATCCTATGAAAAATTGAAAGCGGGCGATCTTCGCCATTTAACCTGTGAGAGATCATAGATTCAGGTTACAAATGATAAATTTGTATGGATTGAAATGGTTTAATAACTTGGACAGTGTGGATTGACTTAATTAGCTAAAATTAAGCCTAATCACATTTACTAATAGTGGTTATCCCTAATTTTTTATTTGGACAATGTAAAATAGGTCCATGCCATTATCTCCATGATCCGTGGGCCCCGCCTCCGTGTGGGGCCCACTTGGGTTTCAATTCTATCAAGAGATTAGTAAATTTAGGGAGTTTACCAAAAGTGGTTATCTTTCCCATTTTTACTTAAGTCAAAAGTTTGCCGTAAATGGAAGCTCCTCTTGTTTAATATTTGACATGGAATTCATTAATGAAGTTCATTTTTCTTGTTTTTATTCATGTTTGTAGAAGTGGGAAACCCAAAGACATAAAATTTTTTATGGTCCTATACTTCTCATTCAAGAGACTACAGAGTTTTAATGATTGCCTTCCTTAGAGTAGTAAACCAACTACATCATAAGCAGAAGAAACTGCAGTGCACAAGGTAGAGTTTTCTCTAAGGTTAGATCTGATGACCATGATGGTTTTAAAACAACGAGGCACTCAGTTCAGGATGAAATAAAATAAAATCTAAGTTCCTTCAGTGCCGCGAAAGAAGAAGAAACTTCAACGAGGAGGGAAAAAAGAGTCTATCTTTAAGAAGAAAAAAAATACCTGACCACAGTCTGTCTCCTAAGAATGTTTTGGCAGAGCCTGACTTTGGGAAAAGATGAACTCTAATAGAAGCAGTACCACCTCTATCTCTCTTAGATCTCTCTTCGTTTTCTCAAAAACTAAGCCGTTTATAGCCACTGAAATACAATTGGTGTGGCGGGGCACAACTGGCATTGTGGAGCTTGCCTGGTGGTGTGGCAAAGTCTAGCGTTGCAGAGCACAACTAGCATGGCAGAGCTTAGCATTGCAAAGCATAGTTGGCGTGGTGGAGCCTTAGTGGCGTGGTAGAGCTTGGCATTGTAGAGCACAGCTGACATACCAGGGCTTAGCATTGCAGAGTGCAGTTAGTGTGGCGGGGCCTTAATGCCGTGATGGAGCCTGACATTGCAGAGCACAACTAGTGTGGCAGAGTCTGGCATTATAGAGTACAACTAACATGGTAGAGTCTGGCGTTGCAGAACACAGTTGGCATGGTAGAACCTTAGTGGCATGCCAGGGCCTAGTGTTATAGAGTATAATTGGCTGAGCCTGGCGTTGCAAAGTACAACTAGCATGGCAGAGCCTTGATAGCGTGACAGAGCCAGGCATTGTAGAGCATAGTTGGCGTGGTGGAACCTTAGTGGCATGCCAGATTCTAGTGTTGTAGAGCATAGTTGGCTGAGCCTTGATGGTGTGGCGGAGCCTGGCATTGCAAAGTACAATTGGCATGGCAGAGCCTTGGTAGTGTGACAAAGCCTAGCATTGCAAAACACAGCTGGCGTAACGGAGCTTGGTATTGTAGAGCACAATTAGTGTGGTGGAGCCTTAGTGGCGTGATGGAGCCTGGCGTTGCACAACATAGTTGGCGTGGTGGAACCTTAGTGGCATGACGGAGCCTAGCGTTGTAGAATACAATTGGCGTGGTGGAGCCTTGGTGGCACTCCCAGTGTGATCTGAATCGCTTATGGTGTAACCAAGGACACGTGATTTTAAGCTATCCAACAAATGCCCCCAATGGCGGACAATGCTGGCAATGAATGATAACCCTAATGGATGATCTTAACTTGTATCCCATTAAATCTTGACCCTTTATTTTCTAGATCGCTTTTTGCATATGCTTAAAACATTTGGATTTACCTAAACATGAGGGGGTTAAATCTCATAATTTAGTTATCATCTTGAAGCGCCTGCGTTTGTTGTGGCATAATGGGCCACCCTTTTTATTTATTTATTTACATAGGCCAGGGAAGCTGGCCATGCTTCTTATCATTGGCGTTGCAGAGCTTATTTAATTCTACCAAGTTCCCTGTTGGCCAACTGACCCAGTTTCTTATTGTTGCGTTGTGGAACCAACATTACAGGCCTTTCTCTTTGAGCTGCCGAAAATCAGCTTTTTGTCGTCCACCTTCCGTCATTTTCGCTGCAGTAATGCATGTGGGAGTGAATCGTCTGACACTGTGAAACATCCTTTAAAGCTAGCCTTGTGGTGCTAGAAGTTCGCTAGCGTGGTGGGGCCAGTCAGTTTTCTGAAGGCATCGAACGTCATGGGAAAAACTGCATTGCCTGTTGGCGTAGTGGAGGCATTTCATCAGCTTTGTGGGGCTTTTAACTTCTGAAGCTGAAGTCCTCAACTTTTGCGGGGCGCTCCTGACGTGATGGGGCCTTCAAAGCCAGACCATCACCGACGGAGACATTCATCAACGTTGTGGGACTTCCGACTTCCGAAGCTAAAGTCTTCAACGTTTGCGGGGGCGCTCCTTTTCATTGACGTATTGACGTGATCGAGTCTTGAAAGTCAGCCTAGCGTGATGGAGCGCTTTTACCAACTGCCATTATTCATTGACAGTGTGGAGGACCTATTTCTTGGCTTTATCTTCTCATAACAGTGCCTCGAAACTAACTTGCGCCCGTGAGTCCTTCTGTCTCTATTTTATTTCATTCTTCTTTAATGGGCTGGTTGAAATAGTGAAAGAAATTCCATGTTCCAATTAAAATTTGAAACTTTCATCGACTGTGGATTTCATTTTCCTTTCTAAGTTTAATGATTTGGATGCCCACGAGAAAATTAATGAAGCTAGAACTCATTCCCGCCTGAAATGCTGTGAGTAAAAGAGTTCAACAGGCGCTATGGCTTCCCTCAAGAGCTCTTCTCCCTTCAGGACCATCGTCGTTGCTGCTGAGAGCCTCTGCGATCTCCGATGGTGTGTGCCCCTGATAACAGAACCAAATCTTTCACATCGAGGCCCTTGCTAGCAAAATTCGAACTTAGAGTGGTGAAATTGTCAAATGGAGCAGGGATTTGATTATTGGCCTCCGTGACGCTTGAGACGGTACCATCTCTTCCATCGATGGGAACTTGCCAAAAGGGTACCCCGGTCGTTACGATTGAATCTCTTGCGGTCAAGGCAATAATATCAGCGCATGAGACGACGCCAGGGCACTCGGCTTCCACCAAGTTCTTCACACGGTCTTTGAAGTCGAAGCCTCTTAGAGTAAGATTTGGGAATGCATTCTTCTCCTTGTTATTTGAAGTCAAATTCAGCAGAACCGACGCATCACAGCCCCTCACGGAGCAGTTGTGGAAAAGCATTCTAATAAGCTGTGCTGCCAACGTGGGCACTCTCGAGACATGCTACTGCACGTAGTCTTGTATGAGCTTCTCTGCTTTTGGGCAGCTCTGATCGTAGAATCCCAACTTCAGAGTAGCATCAGCACTCCCCCGGAATGCCAAAATTCCAATGATGAGAAACCCAACACACCTGAGTCTTCCCATTTTTTCTTGACAATGTAGGAAAATTCTTGTTACTTGGGCTTCTCAAACGCTTCTTTCCTGCTGGGGAAGAATAAAGCTCTGAGAATATTTGTGAAACCACCGTGTTTCTTTTTGGGTGGAGTTTTCCATTTATATAGAAATATACAACAGAGAGATAAAATAGAAATAATAATTACAAATGGAAACAATATTAAACAATGAAAGCCGTATCACCTAATTCGTATCTTCTACAATCAAGGAGGATTCCGTAAATCAATAACTGATTTTCTGAAATCCTCTACAGCCCCCCACAAGCTAAGAGTGTGATTAACACAAACTCTAGCTTGGATTGAAAGAAGACATAAAGATCCCATGAGACACTATTGGTAAAGATGTCAGCGAGTTGTAGATGAAACGAAACATACTAAAGATGAAGATTGCAAGCAACAACGAGCTAATGGAGAAAATGATAATCAAGGTCGATGTGCTTGGTGCGCTTGTGGGGCGACATAGGA
Organism: Pouteria campechiana; assembly: GCA_036873735.1. Classification (NCBI taxonomy): domain Eukaryota; kingdom Viridiplantae; phylum Streptophyta; class Magnoliopsida; order Ericales; family Sapotaceae; genus Pouteria; species Pouteria campechiana. Next base: position 72,299 of record JAYJMB010026064.1, read on the forward strand.
TTGGAGGTCAAAAAGATTGTACTCTTATTGTCACAAAGAAGGTACGACCAATGAGTTAAAGTAACCCGAAGATCTCATAGGAGATGAGTGAGCCATAAAACTTTAGCAGCAGTAAGGGCAAGAGCGCGGTACTCAGATGCGTAGCTTGAATGAGAAACCGTCGGTTGTTTCTTGGCACCCTAAGAGACAAATTATTGCCAAGAAAAATAGAGTAGTCAGAGATAGAGCGTCTAGTGTCCGGGCGACCAGCCCAATCAGCATCTGAATATGCAACTAAGCCCATTGAAGAGGATAAAGTGAACTTGAGACCAAAATAAAGTGTGCCTTTAACATAGCGAAGGATTCCCTTAATTGCCCGAAAGTGAACATCAATAGGCACATGAAGAAATCGACTTACAGAATTGACTGAAAGGGCAAGATCAGGACGTGTGATCATTAAATACTATAAGGCACCCACTAAGGAGCGATAGAGATTTGGATCTGCAAATGGAGTTCCTTCAGAGGAGAGTCGTTGAGAGATAATCATGGGTTTAGTAACTGATTTGCTGTCCAGTAGTTGAGCATGAGCCAAGAGATCAATAGCATATTTAACTTGGTTGAGGAAAAGATGGTCTAGGATGTAAGATGCCTCGAGTCAAAGAAAATAATTTAGCAGGCCTAAGTCATTGACAACGAATTCAGATTGCAATTGGGAGACAAATCGGTTGATGAGAGAAGAGTTATTCCCAATGAGTATGATGTCATCAACATAAAGGAGGAGATAAATTAGATAATCTTGCCGATTAAAGACAAATAGAAGTGTCCACGCGGTTGCAAAAGAAACTAAGTTTTAGAAGAAATTAACTAAAACGTCAAAACCAAGCACGGGGTGCTTTTTTCAAGTCATACAGGGCCTTCTTTAATTTGTAGACATGAAGGGGATGACAAGGATCAACATAGCTCGGGGGCTACTCCATATAGACTGTTTCATGAAGAAGGCCATTGAGAAAGGCATTTTTGACATTTAGTTGATGTAAGGGCCACTTGTGAGACACAGTGAGAGAGAACAACACGAATTGTGGAGGCTTTGATCACAAGGCTGAAGGTGTCCGTGTAATCAAGACCAGGAAGTTGTGTGCAGCCTTTTGTAATGAGACGCGCTTTAAAATGCTCAATGGATCCATCAGAAAGAAATTTAGTCTGAAAAACCCATTTGGAACTAATAATATTAATATTGGAGGGCCAAGAAACAAGATCCCAAGTTTGATTTGTCTGAAGCGCCTTCATCTTGTCATCCATGGCAACAAGCCAGGCTAGGTTTTTGGTAGCTTATTTAAATCCCTTAGGTTTAGAGGTGGTAAGCAATGCATGGATCAATGGAGAAGACTGCACAAAGCTGAGATGAGCAAGATGCCGTGTCCTGAAAATTCCAGATTTGGCATGAGTAATCATGTGATGAGAGACAGAAGGAGCTGATGAAGTAGTGACATGTATCGGGTCCATGGGAGTTGTAGAAGGGACCAAGTCCATAGCAGAGGCAGGTAAAGGCGAGGCTGCAGCAGATGGAGACGCTAACTCTGTAGCAGAAGAAGAAACCTGCAAAGGCTCAATAGTAGAGTCATCTACACAAACATGATAAGGAGGAGGAGTAGGGACCTGCATAGTAGCAGGAGAAGATGTTCTAGGAAATGGTTCAAGGGAGTAGGGTTCAAAAAACTTTGAAAAATCAATGTTATCAATAGAAGTGGCACTGGAAGTATTTGAAGATGGAAAAAAAAATTCTCATCAAATTGTGCATGCCGTGTGATATATGTCCAAGAAGTTATAGTGTCAAAACAACGAAAACCTTTGTGTGAGGAACTATAACCAAGAAAAATACACAGTAAGCTATGAGAAGAAAATTTGTCAGTTGCATAATCACGTAAGCATGGGTAAACACGACAACCAAAGGGATGAAAATTCTCATAATTAGGAGACTTACCAGATAAAACTTCAAAAGGTGAAAGACCACGAAGAATAGACATAGGCAGCTAGTTGATAATGTAGGTCGCTGTGCTGAAAGCGTCAAGCTAATGCTGAGGAGGAATGTGAGAGTGAAAAAGGAGAGCAAGGCCAGTTTCTGTCACATGACGATGTTTGCGCTCAGCTCTACCATTTTGGGAAGGAGTGTACGGACAAGACATTTGTGGTGGATGCCAAATTGTCGAAGATGAGATTGAAAATGATTGCTTGTAAATTCGACGCCACCATCACTTTGAAAGATCTTGATTTTGGTGAAGTGTTGATTTTCAACCAATTTTTGAAATTGGAGGAAAATATCATAAAAATCAGATTTTAACTTCATGGGATAAAGCCAAGTAAATCGAGAGTAATCATCGATAAATAACACATAATAGGTAAATCCCAAATTAGATTTGATGGGAGCGGGACCCCAAATATTGCAATAGATGAGACCTAAAACAACATTAGATTGAGTGGTATTTGGGAAAAAAGGCAAGCGATGACTCTTAGCGAGTTGACAAGTAGAGTAAAGAGATGGATTAGGCAACAAAGAAGTAAAACATAAATGTCTTTTTTTATTCAAAAGAGATAAAATCGAGTGATTTACATGACCAAGGCAAGCAAACCATTATTCAAAGGCAGCATGTAAATTCTTATTTCTAAGGATAAAAACAAATGCAGAGTTGCCATGATCTAGCACATACAGATCCCCTTCTCATTTACCTTGTGCTACCGCCGTTCCTATTATTACTCGATTCTGTACAACAAAATTATCATGAGAAAAGGTGACAGAGAGAGGAAAGTCAGATGTCAGTTTGCTTATGGACAACAAATTTTTGGTAAGACAAAGAACAACAAGAACATTGAAAAGTTTAAAATTAGGAGAGGGAGAGAGCATGCCAGTATGTGTGATAGGAAGAGAAGCACCATTTCCCACTATTATGCAGTACTTAACATGATATGGCTCAACCTTGTTCAACTAAGACGGGTCAAGGATCATGTGAGTAGAACTACCAGTATCAGTGAACTAATCAGATTCTGAGTCATTTGAGGGGGAACAGGCTATGGTAAAAGCTTCAATAAGCTGTGTCGTAGGTTTGGCGTGGTCATAACGGCTCCTGCAATGGTCAGTAGTGTGACCGTCAGTCTTGCAAATTTGACACCAAGGGGTATGGGAGCTCCATTTGCTATGTCCATGGCTATGACCTCCATTATAGCCACTGCGAGAATGACGGGACTTCGAGGAACTACCACCCTAAGAATGGAGTAAAAGGTCCTTTGGTTGGTGGTAGTAAAAGCAGCAGAGGAAACAAGGGAGGAGGACCCAAGTTACTTGGAAAATCTCAAAGCTTTTAGCTTTGGAAACCAAGTCTTTGAAAGCTGGTAACAAGGTAAGAGACATCTAGGCAGTGGAAAAATTAGTAAAGTCAACGCCCAATCCTCTAAGATACCAATGAACTTTGCATGTATCATCAACCGAGCGGCCCATTGGTGACACTTTGGGTGCCACGTTTGATCAAGTCATCCTTGATGCAAAACTCACGAGTCCAAGGCAAGCCAGACATCACGAACGGTGGTGAGACCAAGGACTTCAGCCATGGCTTCTTCAGTCAACGAAGAGAAGAGGAGACTGAGGAGGCATTGATCTTGAAGTTACCATTCCACATATTTAGGATTAGGTTGAGGAGAAGAAGAATCAGAAGTGATAGTGATTGGAGGTGCAGCAATGGAACCATCGACATGGCTAAGAAGATTCTGACATTGAAGAAGACGGAGAAGTTGATTTCAACGGAGAAAATAATTTGTGGAGGAGAGTTTAATAGTAACCATATAGATCATGGTGTTGAAGGAGAAGAAGAAATTGGCCATGAGGAGATCGAGGAGGTTAATCCAAAAGAGGCTTTGATACATGAGAATATTTGTGAAACCACCGTGTTTCTTTTGGGTGGACTTTTCCATTTATATAGAAGTATAAAACCCAAGATAAAAATAGAAAGAATAATTACAAATAGAAACAATATCAAACAATGAAAGCTACACTGAAAGCCGTATCACCTAATTCACAATCAAGGGGGGCTCCTTAAATCGATAACTGATTTTCTGGAATCCTCTCCACGCCCAACTCAATTTTTTTTCCCCACGGTTGCTGCCAAATGGCGAAGAAGAAAGCTCAACTCCCAAGACTGTTCTGCACAGCGTGGGGGGCAGACGAGGCAGACAGCGTGGTGGGCGGAGATGGATGACGTGTCTGCAGCTACTTGCTTCCCTTTCTTGTTGTCACCAACTTTGCATGCATCTAGAAAGCCTAGGCTATCCATCAACCAGATGGGGCCCATTTCGCCGCAGCAAATTTATACCTCCAATTTCTTTCGTCTTGGGCAATTACGTGGGACAATATGAATGGATTTGTTGAGATTATTGACAACTGTTGGGAGGGAAGAATGATGAACTAGAATGATGGCGTAATATGCACAAGTGAAGAAAACACGTTATGGATAAGAGTAGGTGGTGTAAAGTCATGGGTGCTCCCAGCAGAATTCCAATTCAAACTTCAGATGGAGCGAGACTCCTTAAATTGGTCTTCCCCACCAACTCACACTATGAAACATTGAAGTTGATTGCTCAAATCCTTTCCTTCGTATTGGAAAATCCATCCCAACACTCATCTGATCCTGTGATTCGAGGTTTTGCAAATCAATGCAACAGTAATATACTGAGTTGGGCTTACGACGGTACCAGCAGACAAAAGCTAAAATCAGTGCATATGATTCCACTTTTCAATTATGTTTGCTGTCAGCCCAAGGAGAGAACGTGGGGTGCGTGAAAGTAATGGTGATGGGCCACCTGCATCATGCCCTGCCAGCTTTATACTCTAGCAATCATTTTTATATAGGTGCAAAAGGCGGGGCGGGGCCTTTTGCTTTAGACATGATGAGGACCATCTGATGGGAGAGATTATCCATCCCCACACGCCTTGGCGGCGTTCCCAATGCGCAGCATGCGATAGCTTGGACAATCCACACCGCCGATTCAAAGACACTTGTACATGAAGATAGTAACTCCATTAAACATTTTCCATTCTTATTTTATAATACTTGTAGCTGTCAGCCAAGTAATCAAATACATGCATTTTCCAATTTATGATGCATTCAAATTAGACACCTTGATCCAAATGGTTTCTATGTGGCATGTATGCAATTTCTACGTGTTTCCAAAGTTCCTGTTCACTACGAGGGACTAGAAGCGCATACTAAAACCTAGAATCTCTCTGTGCCTGTCTGCCCGTAATTTCCGGGAATCGAAGTCCAAAACAGGGACCTTTGCCAACCTGTCCCCAGTAAAATCATTATTCACTCACATGGTTGGGAGTAGGAAAGCCGATATTGATAACCAGACTGCTAAAAAAAGCCCGCCAAGTGTGAAAACCAAGATAGATAACCAGACCCATGGTCAAGGGCCATCAAGGTGTGAACTCTCTCTGCTTACCATTGAATTCTCATCAGTCCTGGACAAGAACAGGGAACTTTTCTACAGATCAGCGATTTGCAAAGGCACTAACCTTTTCCTAGGGCACCGACATCATGCTTTTAGAATTCTGGTGCTTCGTTTTCAGGATTTAAGCACCCCTGATTACTGCAACAAAATTTCTGTGAAGCGACACCTTTTGATATGCATTCCTTTCAAGTGCATCCATAATTATACACCTTTTGGCACTCCCCAGATGCCAATTTACCAACAATTGTGCCAGCAATGAAGCCACCGGACCATGCATTATTTGGGATAAAAAATCGTTCCTCATATGCCAGCTTTACCGCTGATACGAAAATGGTTTTGAATGGCCATTCCTAGTTGTTATGTTTCTGGATGAGTTGCGTTTGTGGGGACATTATCGTTTGAACACGGCTAGGTGGAACCCAAAATTCACAACTGCTGGCGTTGTGGACCATCCAACGGCCACAATCCACAACTGCTAGCGTTGTGGTCCTCCAATAGGGAGATGGTTTAATTAGACGCTCAACGTGCTTCATGTTGGCCTGGGGAGAGAATCCTAGCGCCATTGCTGGAACTAGTGGACTTTTTTGAGTATATGGGTTAGCCTGATCTAGATTTTGATGATCTTAGCCATCTTATGTAGCATAAAATTCTGATTATGTGGATTGTATTTTTGCTTATTTTAGGCATTCAGAATTCCAATACCTCAAATTAGGTGCTTCTCAATAAATTTTCAAATAGGATATGACCTTTCGAGAATACAGAAGGACCCAGCCGCCCGGGGCACGTTACCCTCGGGACCCCAACTGGGGCTGTTGCCCTTAAACCCGCTTATGTGTTTTTCTTTTTTGAATTCCGATGCCAATCATTATGCAACAACTTTATCTATACTGATATGACCTCTCGACGCTTTTATTTGCCAACATGTATAAGGTTTAAATGTGATGAGACGTGAAAAGGGCTAGTTTCAAATTTTCACAGATTCCCAAGCTGTCATTTTTCTAGTTTTGCATGAAATCCTAGATGGTTTCGTTGAGAGACGTCTTTAAGATGCCGCCGCAGATATGAAAAATCATTTCCTACTTTTGGTCTCTTCTTCATTCCTTGTCTTCGGGCTGTCATTGTTCTCTTCTTTTCCTTCGGTAACCCATCTTCATCTTTTGTTCTCATTTTTTATTATCTTTCTTCCTTATAACTGTGGAAAGGTTTCATCCGTGTTTGTCAAAAAGTTTTATGGAGGCATTCCGGCTCTATCTTTTACCATAGGGTATAAGTTGGGTGTTTCCAGAACACACTGCCTGCTATGGCATCCTCGCGAAAACCTGGTTCCTGTTTCTTTAGGTTCTCTTAGGGTGGGATTTAGTTTAAATCAGAACCATTTTATCTTTGCCTGTTTTCATGACTATAATATTTCTCTGGGGCAATTGGTCCCAAATAGCTAGCGTTATGTTGTGTTTTTTTGTCGTTGGGTCTACAATCTTTGAGAGATTTTTATTTTCACTTTCTCAATATTTTCAACTATCTTTACCTTGAGCAAAACTCCTCATTCTAGCTAGTACTTTTATCTTATCCTTGGTGTTCTTTGGCGCAAGTTTTTCTCGCTAACTACTGACCTAGACGATAACTGGAAGAGTCGTTGGGATTGGGCCAGTTTTTCCTTTTTCGGCGGTTTGGACGACCAGTCCTATTCGTCCCTTAATCACTCTTTCTCCTTTAGAACGATATAGCTTGTATATAATTAGGTATAGGTTAATGACTATGGGTCTATTGCTAGTGGATGGTGTTTCCTCTGTGGACCACTATCACTAGGTGGATTTTCCATGTGGCTTTCCTGGTGAAAAAGTTGTCACTCCTGATCCCCTTCTTTGTTTTCTTTGTTCCTGGATCTGAGATCTACTATAGAACAGTAACAAGATCTTTTTCCTTATTTCTACCTAACTCCCCGCTCTGCTCCTGCTTGTGAGTCCAATTCTATTCTTAATCAAGCAGCTCCTCTGCCCCGATAGAGAAATAAAATGGTTGCCTAAAAGCAAATTTTTATGCTTCTACTAGTTCTAATAGGGAGCAGTCTCTAGTTTTGGATGTTCAATCGGAGCCGCTAGGGTTTGATATTCCTTGTGAGGCTGGTCCCATTGATCTCTCCTTTGGTGGGGGCACTTCAAAAACTTTAACACCTCGTTCTTCCTCTAGACTTGGTTAGGCCACCATAGCGGACCCGTAAATATCCTTCATTCCTAAGGTTGCCATTAGGGAGCGAGTTTGTTCTCTAGGGGATGTTGGTGGTTCCTTTAGAGGGGTAACACATCCCCCTTCTCCCATACCAATTTCTTTTGATCCCACCTCATCTATATGGACTTCCCCAGTAATCCCTTTTTGGGTGGTTTTGTCTCTCCTGGTTTTGAGTCTGTAGTTGGCGTAGCTTCAATGGAGGGTCTAAAGTCAACTGCAACCATAGGATCCGCAGAGGCTACTGTTAAGGAGATGGAAGAGGTCGTGGGGAGGCCAGCGGTCACAAGAAACTTTGGTGATTTTTGAAGCATTCTCTTCTGTTGCTATCTCCCATCCATTGTTATTGTGGGTGAGTATCTCTCTCCCTTGCCCTCTTTTTTATATATATTTTGATAAGGAGGTATTAACATCTTTCTTTGAAGGTACTGACTCTCTTTTTTTTCTTTTTTTTTGTACGCTAGTTTTCTTCAGACTGTTTAGCTCGAATGCTAAAGCGCCTATACTAGGGCCCAAGCCTAGATCCTCCTACTCAGCACCTCTGGGGTGAGGCTTCAAGTTCTAGTGGACCAGCACCAGCTTCTGGTACTAGCTCCACCCACAAGACCACCACATGTAGTGGTCAGAGTCCTCCCAGCCTTCTACTTCGGCCGATGCTGCTCCGAGGGGAAGGACACCTATATTGTCCTTATTGGAGAACCTGACGATGGCGGAAGCCTTTGTCACAAGGCTCGCCTACCCCAGAGACCACTCTCGGGCTAATGCATGCAATTGGGATGGCTTGGTGGTGGATTCTACCCTCGATGTCATGTGAAACACAATCAGAAGGCAGGGTTTCATCAATTGGATGGAGGTCGTAATGTAGTAGCTAGTAGCCACTCAGGAGCAATGGAACTGCGTCATCACTGAGTCTTCCACTACAATGGTAGAGTTAAAGGAGGAGTGGGTCCACTTCAACGAACTAGAGGGGACTGCTTTGGAGCTTAAAGTAAGAGAAGATGAGGTTTTGGCAAGTCGAGACACCATGGTGCTCATATAGAAGGAGGCCGAGGATTCCCTTAAGAGGGTGGAGGCAGAGCGTGATGCTGTGGTGCTCGCCCAGAAAGAGGCCGAAGACTCTCTTAAGAAGGTCGAGGCTGAGTGCGATGTTGCTATAGTAGCTATTGATCAGCTAGCTAAAGTGGAGGTAGTTGCCGCGGGGCGAGAAGAGTCTCCATGGCTAGAGGCTTGCATGCTTAGCGAGCAGCATGCAGTAGAGATTTCTCAAATCTGCTAGTTATGTTTGGAGTAGGCAGTGGAGCCGATATGCCAGGAGGCATTGCTAGAGCAGATGGCGGATATGTTTAGGCAAGCCTTTAATTCTTGTAAAAAGAAAATAGCTAGGGAATTTCCTAGGATAGACTTAGAAGATGTTCAATTGGATGAGGAAGATATGTAATTGTGAAACCTATGTTAAATGAAAAGATATGTTTTCCTTTTTGCACATTTCATGCATAGTGATAATTGAATCTATGTATATAAACCAAGTCTTTTGAAAGATATTTATAGGAGTTAGGAAAGGGGGGAACAAATGCCCACAATGTTTGCTTTTTCCCAGCTCATGCATAGTAACACTTTAGGAAACGCCTATTAATAGGTAGTTCTCCTATGCCATTACTTTTTACAATCTTGTATAAGCCATTAGCGTAGGAATCTTGGATGATGTAAAGCCCTTACCATTTGAACTCAAACTTGTCAATTAACTTTCCACCTGTCATTAGTTCGGTCCTTAGTTTGAAAACTAGATCACCCAGGCGATAGGCTTGGTGTTTTACCGATCGGTTATATGTCTCAACTATATGGGCTCGGTATAACTCGATCCTTTATTTAACTAGATCCTTTATTTAACTAGTAATTGCTTTTTATCTAAAGTATCAAGCTCCTCGAACCACGACTTGGTTTCTTGATCTGTTGTCAACCCTAAGTGCGTTGTAACTCTTAGTGATGGCAATTACACTTCCAAGAGCAAGACCGCATCTGCCCCAAACCTTTCCATTTTTTTCATTTTCGAATGGAGTGCCATTATTGGATGTAATCTGGTAAGGGTAGCCATATCAATACATCTTGAACTTGATTACTTCTTTAGCTCTAACTCTCTTATATGAGTCAGCTTCTGCTCATTTGAAGAAATAATCGGTTGCTGCTAGAATATATGCATGTCCCTTGGAAGATGGAGAGTTGATTGGTCCAATAATATTGAATCCTCACCATGCAAATGGCCAAGAGATGCTCACAGGTACCAACTCTGATGGTGGTATGTGTTGAATATCACCATGAAGCTAATATTGGAGATATGATTTGGCAAATTGCAGTGAGTCTGAGACCATGGTAGGCCAGTAGTATCCTAGGCATTTGACTCGTCTGTATAATCTTTGATTAGATGGATGCCTGCCACATTTATTGGAATACGCTTGCATTAGTGCATGTTGAATCTCTTTCCCATTAAGACAACTGAGCTAGAGTCCATCATATGCTAGGAGATACAATGTATTATTATAATACACATATTAGGTAACTCTTTTTCTTAGGGCTAATCTTTCCTACAAGTTTTCTAGGAGGATTCCATATTGCAGGTAGTTCATATACGGGATTCACCAATCATCTACCATTAGTTCCATATAGGCTACGCAATCCACTCACTTAGTAATCTCCTTATCATATGAGTCGAAAATGCATCTTCATTTTTCAACTTTAATAATGACTTTTTGGCCTCTAGTAATGGCTAGAGCAATTTCCAAGTTTGCTAAAGCATTAGTAATGGTATTCTCAGTCCTTGGAATATGCCCAATTTTGTAATGCCAAAGTTGAGGGCAATTTGAAATCCCAAGACCAGTGCCTCATACTCTGCTCCATTATTTATGTAATTCTTTTCCAAGTAGAAAGAATATGGGAAGATGTTTTTCTGAGGTGAGATGAAGACAATTTCAATGCCAGTACCGACAAATTTGGCAGCATCATCGAAGTACATTTGCTAGGGAGTGTTGACTTGGACAATGAATACTTTCTCATCTAGCAAGTCTTCTTGTACAATAACTTCTTCATCGACCGGATGTGTTGCCAAGAAGTTAGCCAGGATTTATCCTTTCACTGCTTTTTGTGAGATAAATATGATGTCAAATTTTGACAATAGTAATGACCACTTTGCCAACCATCCTGATAGCATGGGATAAGTGATCAAGAACTTGAGTGGATTCATTTTAGAAATTAACCAGATCTCATGAGCAAGAAAATAATGTCTCAACTTTTAAGCTGCTAATACTAAGGTAAGACATGTCTTTTTGATCGGAGAATGATTACATTTTGCATTGATCAACTGATTATAAGGTAATACAATGTTGCTCCTTATCATCTTAATTTTCCTATGTGAACAATGCCCCCAGCAATTACTCACTTGTGATGTACAAAATAAGTGACTTACCCTTAGCGGGTGCAACCAAAATTGGTGGGTTTTGGAGCAATTTTTTGATGGTTTTGAAAGTTTTTTAGCAATCTTCGTCCTAAATAAAGGCTACGTCTTTCTTTAATAGTCGGTAAAATGGCTGATATCTTCCCACTAAGTTGACAATAAATCTTCTGATATAAGATAGCTTGCCTTGCAAGCTTCTCAATTCATCTAGTTTCCTTGGGGGAGGCATTTATCTAATCGCCTTTGTTTTTTATGGGTCCACCTTGATTCCTCAATGATAGATAATGAATCCTAAGAACTACCCTGACCCAGGTCCAAATGCACATTTGAGCGGGTTCATACATAGCTTATTTTTCTTGAGTAGTACAAAGATGGTACATAGATCCTAAGGGTGTTGATCATGACTGTTGGATCTTACCACCAAATCATCGACATAGTATTAAACATGTCATAAAAAATAACTTATATAGCTCTTTGATAAGTAACTCTTGCATTCTTTAATCCAAATGACATAACTTTATAGCAAAAGATGCTCATTAGAGTGCAAAATACAGTGGATGCCTTGTCTGTTGGGGCCATCTTGATCTGGTTGTAGCCATAGTAACCATCTATGAACGAGAAGGTATCATAGAGCGATGTATTATCGATATGGAGTTCCACATGTGGCAAAGAGAATTTATCTTTTAGACAAGCTTCATTTAGATTCTGGAAATCAACACAAACTCTGATTTGCTCATTCTTTTTCTTTACTGGGATAACATTGGAGATCCATCTTAGAAACTTGATTTCTCGAATGAATTTGTCTTTTAGCAGCTTGTTGATCTCATTAATGTTTTGCTGCTCCAAGTCAGGTCTGAACTACTTTGGTGCTTGCTTTATTGGCCGCTTGATTGGAGAGATATGTAAAGAGTGCATTGAAATATCCAGATCTAAGCTAGCATTTCAAAGTATGTCTATGAAAAGATATCTTTGAGTTCTCTGAGTAGATCAATTAGCAATTATTTTTCATGTTTTGGCAAGGATTTGACGATGAAGGTAAGGCGCTTATCTTTGTTTGTGCCCAAGTTGAACTTGTTAAGTTCATCGCTTGTTGGTTGTCCACCATCTTCTAACCCCGGCGGAGTTGCGCCACAAGTTATCTCTTCTAAGGAAGATCAGAGTCATTGTCTTCTTCTTCCTCTAAATGGTTAGGATCTGGCTCATGATCGGAGTTATGAATTTCACTCACCATTCCTAATTTTGATTTGAAAATTGATGGGTTATTAATTACTTCTTTGTCGTCTGTATCCTTAGGTCCCTCCAAATTTGTTTGTGATTCTTTATCATTGAATTAAGATTCTTCTTCTTTTGTTGATGCATGGTGAGAGGTGGAAACCATATAGTAATGTACAATTATTGCTAGGGCAGTGTTTGAGACGTGCCGCGGAGAGCGCGCTCAAGAAGTCAGATTAGGCATAGTAAATAATGAGGAAGAAACGAAATGCGAACGGA
>JAYJMB010026065.1:0-38750 GCA_036873735.1 Pouteria campechiana
GGAGCTTGAGGAATCTTCAAGAGATAAGTGCCTCACTTGACACCGGTGGCCTTTGGCTATTGGTAATTTCTCTAGTGCCTGAGGGTACTCTTCCATAGCCCCACCATGGTACACACATAGGTCTCACCCATGCTGTGGTAATGGTGGGTCCCATACAGCTAATGGACAACAGGATAATGCCAAATTAGACACACTAAAATATGTTTAAACCCTAATTAAATCATCTAACTGCCACATAAATCAGGGAACTAATGACATTGTCTTAAATCAATTAGAAACATTATTTAGCACTAATTATTATCATTAGTGCTAACCATGATTGGGCTTAATTAACTCAAAGTATAATTAGGCTTAATTCATGCAACCTAGATCTTCAATTTCTCACAATATAAACGATAAAGATCGCCCTCTTGTAGTTTTCCACGGGATATTGGAAAACACCACTCATTAACTCATTCAAAAGCCTAAGTTTAAGACCGAGTCACTAATCATGACTCACCGAATCACTGAGTCATGACTCACTTAGCCAAACCTTAGCAAACACCACTCATCAACTTACCCAAAAGCCTAAGTCTGGGACCGAGTCATTGACTTGTGGCTCACCAAGTAACTGATTCAAACCTTAGTATATACCATTCATCAAAACAGTCAAATCCAGTCATCCTAGCCCACTTTTTCTAAGCTTCTCATGGGCAATTGAGAGAGCCGAGCTAAACCCAGTTAACCTAACCCATTCTTCCTAAGCTTCTCATGGGTAATTGAAAGAGTCGAGTCAAATTCAATTATCCTGGTCCCACTCTTCCTAAGCTTCTCATGGGTCATTGAGAGAGATGAGCCAAATTAGTCATCCTGGTCCCACTCTTCCTAAGCTTCTCATGAGTAATTGAGAGAGCCGAGCTAAATCCAATCATCCTGGTCCCACTTTTTCTAAGCTTCTCATGGGCAATTAAGAGAGCCGAGCTAAACACAGTTAACCTGGCCCATATTTCCTAAGCTTGTCATGGGCAGTTGAAAGAGTTGAACTAAATTCAGTTATAATAGTCCCACTTTTCCTAAGCTTCTCATGGGTAATTGAGAGAGCCGAGCTAAACCTAATTAACCTGGTCCACTTTTCTTAAGTTTCTCATGGGCAATGAAAGAAAGCTAAATCAAACCTAGGTCACCTATTTTCTTCTGATATCTTTCAGGTCTAAACACAATAGAGATCACGCAGTCCTGAATCCTTTCGAGATATGTCAATTAGGTCACAAAACATCTACTGTCTCTATAGTTTCTTACAGTCTAAACAACAGAAATCACCTGGTCTTGATTTTGCCCAGGACAAACCAATCAGATCAAAATACCAATTTTCTAAGTTGACCTAGTGTCTAGCAACCCATCTAGAACCGTGTCATCCTATCCGCCCATTAACTTGAGGCGATCTCTTGAATATCAAGTCATCGCAATGTGCTCTGTGATCCCAAAGACAGCACACATCTATTTTGAGAGAGTGTGTGTGTTTTATTTTTGGGTTTCTAAGATGTATTATACTTTTTCTTTTTAATCAAAGTTTTCTCCCATTGTGGAGATATAATCACGACCACTTGTGGTCTGGGATGTGAACATACAATTTTTCTGATGTACATAGCAAGTGTAATCTATTGAGGATAATCAAATAAAAATTATTTGATTGATTCCAAAAATGACAAGTCTCCTAATATCTTCTTCTTGTTCCATTTTATTGTTTCCTCCTCTTTTTGTACTTGTTATAATATCAATGTTTTTTTATTGCTCTCATGGTAAGTCTTCATAGCTTATCGTAATGAACTTTAGATAACTAAGCATAGACTTGTATGTGCACTGCTTATTTTAACATATTTCTCATTCATTTTGATTTGAGTACTTGTAGCCTTATTTTATGATAATTCTAACCCATTTCAATCTTGGGTATTATACGTAGGTGATAATGGCATTGAGGCATGGTAAAGGATGAGGTCACTTTGCATAGGTTGCTTGTCTCTCACATGATTTGCAAAATATACAGCCGATGGCACCACCCGAATGTTACCCTTGATCACAAGATGCTTCATATGGTAGTGGTAGAGGACAAGGCCATCTTCCTTTACATGATTATCAACAAAATGTGGACCGCCTAACATGATTGGAGCTAGATTCACAAGAGACATAGGGGTCTGCACCTCCACAGGGAGTTCCACACCCACAAGTTGGTCATTCTGGCACGAATGCTAGTGGATCAGATACCTAAGATTTTTCTTTATTATGAGAGACAAGGGCAAGCAAACGCGGTATGTCATAAAATAAAAAGTAGCATAATTAGCATAGAAAGATATGTCTTTTTTACATTTCATAAATGGATATATTACATTCTTATATTTATATTGTAATTCTCACCAGGTCTGCGAAAGAGATTACATGGTCTAGCTAAAAACACTTTTATCAATAGTGTGAAGAAAGTTATTAGTCTAATGTTCATTGAGATTAACCCTAATAATAGTAGGCCAACAACTGTAGAAGGTCAAAATTATTTACCATGGACCATCTGATATCTTATGAGAGCATTGACACCTATGGTAGACAAGAAGAAATGGTCGAATGTGCATGAGTCTAAGAAGTTACTTATGCTTACTAAATTGAAGGTACATATGAATATGACTTTCATTTTTAAACTCTAATCATACATGCTTATGATTGTATTACTCTCCGCTAAGTGTGTTTTTTTTTTATGTAGTCATGCTTTGATATTAAAGACCTTGAACAAGAATTAGTATGAGTAGTTATTGCTAACTACTTTAGGGATAGCTATAAGAGAGTTCAAAAGGAACTTCATGATTACTACTGTAAACTTCAAGATAAAGGTAAAGACCCAATCAACTTGCCACCTCAACGAGTAAAGATTCTTAATTTGACTTTCTTATATAGTTACTTTGAAACTCTGGGATATCAGGTATGTAACCATCTAATGAATTGTATGGATTCTTTTTCTAGGATACTCTTATAATCGTGGAGCATTTATTTTAACCTTACTTTGTTTATGTTCAATGAAGCGCAACTTAGCAACAAATAAGAAAAATAAAAATTGAAAGAAATTGAAGTATACACATTGCATGGGACCAAAGCCATTTATGGTTACCCTATTTGAAATGGTAAACAAGATTGCTCAATACATATTTTAGTAACTACAATTCACTTGAAGAGCATTTACCTTTTATCTAACTCAAATCTCCATTTATTATGGAATAGGAGAATGAGTCACCTAATGACCATATTGATCATGTTGAACTATTCAAAGAGACACAAACACGTAAATCAGATGACAACTTTATAGCTCCAGAGGTAGAGGCTAGCTATGTGATTACAACTCAGATCTTTTTGGTTGAATTTATCTTAACTTTCTATTCCTAGCCAACATATGTTATGATTAATAATGTTTGTTTACTTACATGCAAAATAAGATGAAGGAGCTTCAAGTTCTTTCTGAGTCTACAAAATCACCCATGACAACAGATGACATATACGATAAGGTCATGGGTAAGATATCTTGATACATTAAGGATCTAGAACACATACCAAAGACAATAAAGAGTCAATTCAATCTTATTTTGCCTTGTAGCACATCGGTTGCCCTTCAAGAAGAGTTAACTTCCACCAAGGAAGAGCTCAAGACTACGAAAGAAGAGTTAGCAGGTGCCAAATCTGAGATTGCTGCATTAAAAGATAAGACAAAGGAGATTAGATCAATGTTAAGCCAACTTATCAATCTTCCAATACCTACATCACTAACATTTACTCAAATGGGTTTTCTAAATGCATTAACAGGTAACTCAACAAATTACTATCTTTAATGCACACACCACATAATTATTATTCTAAGTTCTCTTTGTAAAGTCTAAATACAGAGGTCCTTAATCATTAGCCCTTAGGTTGAAACTTTTAACTAATCCTTAAAATTTTGGCCACAAGGTGCATATGATTCATTGTATTCTTGTCAACAGATGAAAAGAATGAATATACATAGATAGATGTTTTATCTTATACATGGCAACCAAATCCTTTGTGATTATATCATATTTGAGCATAAATACAGGCAAAATTGAGTTACTAACTTATACATTGCCTATACATATATGTGACATTGCTAGTTTTTAAAAGGATAATGATTGTGGCTATATTTTTATACATCCACTTGTATGCTACCAAAAAGATATCTTACAGCAATTTCAGCATAGCTTGAAGGATATTCATTACAATTTTAGATGTTGATGATGCGTAATTTTTACTCATTCACTAAATGTTAATTTTCTTATGCTTACTTACTTTCACATCACATTTATAATGCATGTTTATTATCTCATGAACAGGAATGCCTAATAATGAGGGGAGCCAGGACACTTGAGTAGCTATAAGAAGATGATGGACTAATCTTAACTTGAATTTGATATTATTTTCCTTTTGTAACTCATATTGAGAGGCCTCAAATTGTGAGTGTGACCCCCATTATTATGTTCATCCTTGTATTTTATTTTGGTAGATGTCAGATGACTATTTACTATATTTGTTTAATTATCATATGGTATGCCTAATTTTTGATTTGCACTTCACATGATGCATCTTAAGTTTTGGTTGTTAGTTATTATAGCAGGAGCATGTATCATAATTGCATAATTATTATAGCAGGAACATCAACCATCATTGTATAATCATTACAGCAAGAATAGGTATCATAATTGCAATTATAAAATATGAAAGGAAATCACTTAATTATATCAAATGCAATAAATCAACAACTTGCTACATTTATGCAAATGCAACAAGTTGAGCACTTACTGCATTTAGGCAGATACAGCGAAATGAATAGTTGTTGCATCTAGGTAAATGCAGCGAATTAAGTAGTTGTTGTGTTTATACAGATGTAGTGAAATGAACAATTGTTGCTTATAGGTAGATGTAGCAAAATGAATAGTTACTACATTTAGGCAAATGTAACGAATTGAGCAATTTTTGCATTTAGGCAAATATAGCAAAATGAACAGTTCCTACTTATAGGTAGATGTAGCGAAATGAATAGTTGCTGTATTTAGGTAGATGCAACGAAATGAGAGTCATTGTGTTTAAACAGATGCAGCAAGTTGAGCAGTTGCTGCAATTAGGCAGATGTAGCGAAATGAACAGATATTGCGTTTAGGCAAATGTAGTGAAATAAGAAATTATTGCATTTATACAGATGTAGCGAAATGAACAGTTGCTGCTTATAGGCAGATGCTACGAAATGAGTCGTTGCTACATTTAGGCAGATGGAGCAAAATGAATAAGGGACTTCATTTAGGCAAATGCAGTGAAATGAACAGTTGTTACATTTATCCAAATGTAGCAAATTGAGAAATGGTAGCATTTGAGTATATGCGACAAGGAAAATGCGACTGATTGGCGATGAATTTTTTTAGCTACGTTTGACTTAATGCAATCAATTTTTGACTTAATGCGGCCAAAATGTTAGTTACATTTGGTCATTTTTGTTGTAGTATGTCACATGGATATGATAAAGCGAACATGATATGGTGAGTAGCAGATGACCTAAATCTTTTAGCGTACAACATCATAGTAGCCTACTTAGTTGAATTAAAATGATTTTGACCGTTTTATTGAAAGGCTAGTTGATTAATTGAACATACAACCGCATGGGCTATATGTTTTCTAAATAAAAGCTTCATTATTTAACCTGGCAAATCCGAATAGCTCAGTTGGAAAGGCTGATGGACCCATATATAATTTCACAGTATTTAGTAGTGGTTAATGTAATTAATATTAAGAACTGAATAGTTTAAATAACATAAGCAGTTATGACAAATAATTAAACTAAGAATATTGTTTATGTCATGTAGATTATGGCAATTGAAGAGGTGAACACACATTTAATCATCAAACCTAGGATTAGTGGTCGGCTCAAATGTGTAGTTGACAGTTCCAAAGGTGCTGAACCAGTCATATTTGAAGGGCCGGACTAGAAGTAATTTAAAAAATACAATAATAAAATATTCATTGTTTTAGTGTCACATCCCCGCATAATTCCTCAGCACTGATTCAATAAATATATTGATTATATTCCTATATGTAGTTAGGTAGAGTAAATTATATCTTTTACTAGGTGAGCCTGTGATTAGGATTGATGGTACCAAATAGCCCCAAAATTTATTAAATTATATAAGAATCGAGGAAATAGATGTGTGAATTAAGCAAGCCCAATGGCATTAAGCGAAGTAAATTAGATACTTAATTAGGATTTACCATATTTTTTTTAGGAATAAATGATTTATTGGTGGGCTAGGCTATATGTTCGTGGTTTTATACTTCAAATTGATCCTATTAAAAACCTATTTAATTTTGTTACAAAAACTGAAAAATGATTTTCTTTTTTTTGGGAATTTTTTTGTTCAATTTACACCAATTTTAACATGGTTCAACGATCATTTCCTGGTGGATTATAACATTAGGAATTCTATGAAATTGGGTTAAATATTAGTTTGAGTTTCCATGGATTAAATTCAATCTGATACTATTTTTAAACCGAGCTTTGTTCAAAGTAATTCTTCTAACCCAAATTGTAAAAATTTCCAACCTCAACTGTAGGAACGGTAGGGTTCAGTTGGTGGGGTTTTAGCTTCCTTGAACAAAGCCCCTAATCCATTCACTTGTCAGGTTAGGAGCCAGGAGAAGAAGAGACTTTCTTTGAATCCTTGCCTTATGGGTCAGCATTTCGAACTTGGGTTTGAATCGGTGTTTTGATCCAGACAAATAGAAGAAAGGAAGAAGAAGAAGAAGGTGATGAAGCTGCGGCATGCGATGGTTTGTTCTTCGAACCAGAACAGGAGCATGGAAGCCCATTCCCTCCTGAAACACCACGGTTTTGACGTCTCCTCCTACGGCACTGGCGCCCATGTCAAGCTCCCCGGTCCTTCCATCCGTGAGCCCAATGTCTACGACTTCGGCACTCCCTACAAGCACATGTATGAAGATCTCCGTCGCAAGGACCCTGACCTGTATCCTCTTTCACTCTTGCCTCTTCTTTTCCATTGTCCCTGTTTCAGTCGTGTTTTCGCCTTTAGGTCTTATTCTTTCTGGGGATTGTAACTGCATTGAGTTCTTTTTGTTGGAGCAGATATAGACGTAATGGCATTTTGCCTATGCTTAAAAGGAATTCAAGTGTCAAAGCTGCACCTCAGAGATGGCAAGATAATGCTTCCGATGGTGCCTTTGATGTGGTGTTTGCATTTGAGGAGAAAGTGTTCGACATGGTCCTCGAAGGTTGGTCTGCATTATTCTCTATATTATTGAAGGTTAATTTGTTGGTTTTCTCTTTTTTCTTATAATCTTAATCTTTTTTCCATCTGTCCAAATGGGAAGTTGGAGTTATTGATAACGTTAAATAATTAGGATTTTCCAGGAAGAAGGAAGAAGGCAAGGCTGATTTAGGCAGTTTTAAGTTGATGGGGAAATGAGAATTAATGTTATAAACCCTCCAGCAATTGTGTGGAATTTTGAAGGATAGCACAGGCAAAGAAGATCATGCCAGATGAATCTGAAACTCTTCCAACTCAGTAACCAATTGCTTAATAATTGTGACTCCATTGTTGATGAATTCAGTATCATTAAATGCATAAAACGTAGCAACAGAAATAAACCAATGTAGGCTGTAAATCAAAGTATATTGGGATCAAATTCAAACCAAACTAAAATAAGTAGATAACTCCCTGTTGCTACCCAAAGGTTACGCAAATTAGATAACTGATTCTGATAACAATTGCTTTGATAAAGGCCCAGCTGACCACCGTTGATGGACAGCTGTAGATGCGATTGACACAAACCCATATCATTTGACAAGAAGGATATAAAAAGTAGAAAATGCTTTTATCAATCAAACTTTTATTTGTAAGGCTCATCAATTAATTAATCAGTCATGCTACAGTACCAACTTCATACCCTGAAACTCTTCATGGAAAGTGGGACTTCCTAGGCTAAGCAACTGGTCTTTCTCCAAGTTTTGAATACTTGGCATCTCCACAGAGGGATGAAAATGATAATTCATGTAGCCCCAGGCCCCCAACTATTCAGGAGCTCAGCTGCAAAGTGTCCTTTCAAACAAGTAGAAACATTATCACTGCTGCAATATGCACCTTCCTTAGCACCATCTTTGCTACCATTTACCAAGTGCACCAAAGATTGATCGCTTTTCTTCCACTCCCTACTGCTTTGTGGGAACATCTTTCATGCATTGACAGTTTTGCCAAATGTTAAGAATTTTTGTTTGGATTTCTCTTGCACCTTCTGGTCGATGCCCTACCATCAAGACATTTTCAGTTTCTGGACTGGCTTGTACACCATCACGATACCTAAAGTAACTTTATGGACATCTTTCCTGGGTGTATGCTTGATGTGAGCAAGACAGAATATTAGATCTTCTGCAGTCAACCAAGGAAAACCCAAAGAGGTGATCATTAGAGTTAGTGTGGCTTGCTTTTGTGAGCTAAATCTTTGGATAAAACAGCATGGATTTGATCCCTGGTTTTTTACATCTTTTGTATTGAGCTGATAATTTGTCACCATCATCCCATTTTTTTCTAAATATAAATTAGTTACTTTCAGGAGAAGAAAAGTGATGGATATGTTTGTATGAGCTGATTTTTGTTTCATCAAACAAGCTGTGCTTTCAAGAGTCAATGATGCTTTCACAAGTGGTCTTTGGGGCCTAGTTGATCGTTATGCTAGAAGTTAAAATTTGCTGTATTTTGTTTATTCTTTTCTTACTTGTCTTTAGGATATCAGCTCATTTTGCCATTCTATCATCTTTATTTGGTTATGCAGAAGTTTGCTTACAGACATGCAAAATTGTGCAGATTTAAATACTCGGGAGCATGCATTGATGAAAAGTGTATTAGTGATCAGTTTGGATGTAAAAGATAACCATGAGGAGGCAGCAGTGGGGGCTAGGCTTGCATTTGATTTATGCCAGAAGGTGTGCAGTTAATTGCTTCTTGTACTAACTCTGATTTATGTAACAACCATGATATGAATCAAATGTATCATGTGGTTAATTATGTTTAATCCTTCTAATGACAGCTCGAAGCAGCTGAGTCTTGGGAGGATGCAGTTGATGACATTGTTGCTGCATTTGAGAGAGAGCATAGACGAAAGCTCTTGTACGGAATCTCCTTCTATTGAATATCACACCCTGGAGTTCACCCACGTTATTTAGTCTTCCTTGCTTTTGTGTATCCACAATGGATGTTGTGTTGCTTCCCAATTTCTTTGTGGGTATGTGGCTCTAGAGATAGCATTTGGCATTACTTGTTTTATTTTAGCATTTAAAACCAAAGTGTTGACCTGACCATGACAAATGGACAAATCAGATGTATAAAATAGTGGAGTTGTAGAGATTTGATTACTTAATTAGTTCTTGAATCTGCCTGAAATTAACATGTTGGCTATTTACTCTTAAACATGCTTTTGGGTCACATAACTTCAGCTTTTACGAAAACCTAAATATGAGAGCATTCATGGGCATTTAATTTAGCCTACAGGCAGTAGCATAAAAAAAAATTAAATTGTTTTCACCAATCACCTGCCTGAGTACTAAATGCTGGTGAGGAAATGACCTTTGTTCTTCCATTATTCTTGGCTGAATGTTTCAGATTGGCATGTGACATGGTAATTGGTAGAAGCCTGAAACTTTCTGCAGAAGGTCCATCTGTTCCACAGATGCAGAGTAAGATGCTGTCTGGAAGAGTATTCAACATAAATTCATGGGGAAATCTCTCTTTTGTTCATTTCCCAGTGTCACATCCTTTTATGTGCAGCTAAGATGTGTAAGCATTTTGTATTTGAGGGCTTGTCTGGAATTGACCTTTTGCTCAGCATCTTCTAATTCTCTTTTATCATTTGTCCTTAAATTCTTTCCTACTTCCCTATTTTTTTTTTATTTTTTTTTAATTTTTGTTTCTTTAGCTTTGAGAGGATCCTCTCTTCTACTTTATTCCCCTTTCTATTCTACATCAATAAGCATCATGGCTAGGGAAGATAAATTTTGAAACAAAACAATTCAAAATAATCTGAATATGATACTACTAAATAATGAGCAGACGCAACCTGAGGTGGCTCATTTTGTGCAACAGAGACCAATAGGCTGTGTGCAACAGAGACCAAGAAATGCATCTGCTGGAGTTAGTTCAAGTGGAAGGGCATATGATAAGGAAAGGCTAAAAGGAACTGGATGACTCATTAGAGAAGATATGAAGAAAGAACATGTTTTAGGATAGGCATGTAGTGATGGAATTTCTGCATTTGATTTCAATGTAAGTCAATATTATTCGTGTTAAAAGGTTGTTAAGCTAAATGAATGGCATGTCTAGGGGATGGTAAAAATTGAAGAAAAAGAATTCCAAGTAGTCTAGATGTAGTACTGTTGACCTAAAGTAGACTTAGGTAGTATATTGTGTGCAACCCTAACAAAGAAATGTGCTTGTTGGGATTTTAGTCAAGTGGAAGACATAAGAGAGAAAAGGACATGCCAAAACGAACTAGATGAGTTGTTAGAGATACATAGCCACAAATGGCTAGCCAAGGACATCGTCTAAGATAGACAGGAATGGTAGGACGGAATTTATGCATTTGATTTCACTTAATGAACAATCAAGGATGACAATGATGAGCAAATGTTATTGAACTGGGATTCTCCAGAGTTCGTTGTGCAGTTCACTAGTATAACAAAAATGCTGATGCTCCAAATGCTCCTAATTCTGGGAGCTGCATTTTTCTAATGGGATGCCATTGCTTTTACTGCCATTTCTGCATCTGAGAAAATTTTCTGAATTAGCTCCTCTTTTCAGTACAGCAGCAGTGAGAAATGTTGAGCCTGTATTGAGCTAAATATTTGGATGAACAGATTTTTTGGTTGGATTATTTAACTTTTTAGGCAAAGATTTTTTTTTTAATTATAAGGCAGAGCTGGAGGAAAAGTGAATATCCTGACCCATTACAAATTCACAATATGAGAACCCATAGATTAGCCACTAACATAGCCATTAAATAGATATTTTTCCCTTCCTACTGGAAATCTTGTTTGCTTTTTTGTTGATTTGCTTAAACATCTCCACCATCATATCCTGAATAACTCATTAGCATCTATTATTTAATTTAGCAAGATTATAAGAGATTACTACTAGTGATAGGCCTTTCATATAAGAAATTCGAAAGATTTAAGATTTGCATTTGTAACTGTTCCTGTTGGCCCACTGATGCCGTGAGCCACTGCAAAAACCGCCAGCACTGAATTCTGACAGATTCGTTCTTGGAGAATCCGTTTTGTCCATTCAATGTATTCAAGTACTGACACCCTTTGCCAGATATGTTCACGAAGAATCCGCTATGTATGTGCAATGTATTCAAATACTGACACGCTTTGCCAGGTATGTTCACGAAGAATCCGCCGTGTATGTGCAATGTATTCAAATACTGACATGCTTTGCCAGGTCTGTTCATGAAGAATCCGCCGTGTTTATGCAATGAATTCATATAAGGACATATTTTGCCAGATACGCTAACGAATAATACAGTGAAAATTTAATGCATCCTGAGCTGTAGATGCTTAAAATTTTAAATTCAATTTATTTTCGGGGCTTCTTCCTTCTCTATTTAAAGGCTTCTGTTAGGGGGGTTCCTGTCATGGTTACAAGATGGAGGTCTTCAGATGATGTTTTCTGGGTAAATGCTTCTTCCTTTCCTATTCCTATTTGCCTTATGTTTTCCTTTGCATTTTGTTTTCTTATGGCTATCACACAGATTTGTATTTGGTTTTCTGATGGAAGGTAAGGCTGTCAGTGAATATCATCTGTTGATGTTGATGAGTGAGATCTCTGTTTCTATTTATTGATTTGACGAGTCTGTACATCCCAGAGCATTTTTCCTTGGGTACGCATGCAGTTCATGTGATGGCTCATTATTTGCAGGGCTCATCCCTTTCATTTCCATCTTAGAATGAGAGAAACTTATTCTTGACTCTTTTCCTTTTCATTGTTTCGGCCCTGTTTTTTCAGTGTGTCATGCACATTTGTGTATCTGGTCGGCAGGAGAATAACTCTATTAATGAGTGAGTTCTCTGTTTCTATTCCTTGATTAGGCAGTCCACACATTCCATAGTGTTGTAGCTGGGGCATGCATTCAGTTCATGAGATGGCTCATTAATTACAGGATACATCCCTTTTTTTTGCCTCTTAGGATGAGAGAAACCTATTCTTGACTCTTTTTCTTTTCATTGCCTTGGTCCTGTTTTGTCTGTGTATCATGCTGATTCATGTATCAGGTACACATTTTTGCACAGGAGCAAATCTCACTGTTTTCCTTTACAGTGTTTTTGATTTGGACAAGAGTAGATCTTCTCCTGATTGCCTTCATGGTCTTATCAGTGATGCTTGCTCTAATCTTCACAGGTTCCAAACTGGTTTTTATGGATGCAAGGTTCAAACATCCCTACGAACCTTGTTTCTGATGAACATATCAGCATATTTTGGACTCTTTGGACCAGTGGATCCAAAAGGCTATTACATTCAAAACTGAGCGAGCCATATCAGGTCTTGGTTGTATCCAACAACAAGCATAGGCCAAACCTCACCTTTCTGTCATCACCATGATTTTCATCATCCCCACATAGCTGTCTTCATCCTTGTTGCTATTGCTTGTATCTGAGACTCGCTAGCAATATATTCCACTCGGAATAATAAGGATTTTAAGTATATGCTGTTATATTTGGAAATCCATGCACTCATCTTCACCAAGCTTTGATATTTATAGCCTTCAAAATCGGTAATCTTTTACGTCTCCGGATTTAATCGAGGAATCCAACCTTTCTATAGATATAGATAATAAATTTGCATGTTATAGTTTGGTCATTCTAAATTTCCCTTCTTATGGTCGGCTTGGTATAGCGTCTTTATGGTAACAGATTGAATGAGGTTCCTGTCTGTACACAGAAATGGTCCACTGCATTCAGAGTGCTAACTGTTGGTTATAGGACTCCTGGTTGCATCCATGCATTGGAACAGAGCAGAAGATTTCATTAGCAGCAATCTGGAACCTAAATATTGAAATGTGCCTGGGACCCAAGTCTTTAGTGCATCAGGAACAAATGAAAACTCACCATCTCATGCCATCTATCCATCCATCCATCCATCATGGAGACATCTGATTGTGATGGATCAGATGCGAGCTGTGGTTCATCGGGCGGCACTCCCATCTTATATATTGTGTGGCCAGAAAATCGACCGCCTTTGGCAGTAATTCTCACTTTCGAGAAAAATGGATCAATAGGCAAGCACCTCTTCATGGGTATACCCGGATCATTAGGGGGGATGTTGGTTTCCAGTCACGGAAAGAGCTGAGGTGATTTCCCAGCATCACCTCTTCTTCAGCCTCCTAAAGATGGCCTCCACACGTGCCTATAAGTGACATTTAATACCACTTTCGTTGAGGGCCATAACGGGGGTGTACATGAGCCGGGTTTAGTTTGGGTTTAAAGTTGCCCAACGCTAACCCTGTATGTAAAATATGTGTCCAACTTTAATTCCTATCCAACTTTTAAAATATTTGTTCAACCCTTACTCTTTTAGTTTGAGTTCGGTTCATGTTCAAGTTTTTAATACACATCTAAATATTAAAGGGTAGATAAAAAATCTAGAAATATTTCTTATATGGTGTGCAATGAATGTGGATAATTTGCTTTCAAATGTTGGAAAGGTAAATGGTGGCAGCGTCTAATTAATCAATAGTCGTTGTCACACTATTTATTAATAAGCTGATAAACATGTTCTGTCTCAACTAGAAGTGACAAACATGGAGAGATTTCTTAATGCTCCTTTATTGGTAGATTATAACCAAATACATTAAGAATGATTCTCATTTGCAAAACAAAAAAAAGACTCAAATGAGATACCTAGATTCTAGTGTCATCTTTTGCGATAATAAATGATATGATCTTAACCAAAAGGTAGCACTTATTATTATGAATACTTCTCACAAGATAGGCTTGGATGTGTAAGTTTCTAATCTCGCATATGTAAAAGCAAATTATCAGATAAAAGCATGTTTAATCACAAGGATAAAAAAAATTAAAGAGAATAAGATGAAATAGATATAATTTTTTTTATAAATAATCTTTCTTTTAATACTTACCGGGTTCGGTACCCGAACCCTGAATCTAGATCAAACCCATCATTCAGTTGGGTTTGGGTTGGGCTTTACCCAATTTGAGCTCGAGTTGGGTTGTACCCAATTTGAGTTTTTTTAAAATTTTACTGCCCAACTCTAGTGAAATTTGGGGCGGGTTCAAGCTAAACCCCAGCCCATGCACATCCTTAGTCATAACCGCACCATTTATGCACAGGTGTGTTTGGATGGGGTGAAAGAGGAGAGAAGAGCTTCTTTTCCTCTCCCTTTAATTGTCATTTTAATTCAAAAGATATTTATCTAATTTAGTTAATCTATTTTTATGGCCTCTTTAGATGATTGAAAATGAAAATAAATAAAAGGAAATAAAAATATATAAATAAATAAATGCCAATATCATAAAGATGATATTAAACATAAAATGAATAGAGATAAAATAGATAAACTTTCTAACTTTAGAGATGGTTAACGATAGAAAATTGTTATTTTCTATGATTTTTTCCTGGCTTATATAACAGCCCCAATCAAATTTATGTTTCCGATCGTTATCTTATGTTTTTTTAAGAAAAAATATATTATTTTATGTTTATCATTTACTAGCCAGTCTTATCCTATTTTTGTCATCCACCTTGCCAACATTAATTCTAGCTAATCTATCTTATTTATGGAATCGCGAGTACGGCTAAGACGCTAGTCAGCGTCTGAAACGATCTTAAAGACTCAACCTACGTGAACTGATAAAACTGAGCAGCAGCACCTCTCTAGGTATTAGCCATCACCATAGCTATGCATATGGTATGAGTCTGGTAGCAGACGCTACTCCAATCATCCCAAATTTTGACTGAGCTGCTTGACTTTTGAGTCAAGTCATATATGTTATAGAGCTTGATGCAAGTATAGGAAAACAACGATCGAATTTTTTTCCCCTTTCAAAAAAAATGAATTCTTTACAGTATCTATGAAAGAATTATCGAATGCCGATGGTACAACAAATGCTCCTAGTATGTTACAATTTTATCCCTTCTATCTTTGTTGTTTGCGAACCCAAATTAACCAGTTTTGGTCTTTTGGAATGTTGATCAGTGTCGAAGTGACGGTCAGAGAGTTGATAGGTTTGGAGTGTCAGCCTGATTCCACTTTCGCTTTCTCGCTTTCTCCACAATCCCCTCATAAATCCCTTCGGACCAAAAAGAACCCAAGAGCTGGTTTTGGGCTACTGGTCCTGGCAGCTGAAAAGTGACAGAGAACGCCCCTGATGGGCAAAGGTGCTGCGTTACCATTTCAAATTCTTGTGAATATCTGGTCACAGATCTCCTTCCACCTGCAGTGCCTGTTGTTGTCACACCCTCTATATGCACTGTTCCATTTGTTTCTATACTGACACGGAAATGCTCTGTCACCATGAAGAAGGGTCTTAGGTTGCTTGTAACGAGACAAGAGTAGAAATGTTCAGAAGGGAAAGCAAAAGCAACAACAACATTCTCATCTACTCCAGCCAAGATGCCATATAGCACCGGTGGCTGGCGCATCAAGACATTCTCATCTACTACAGCCAAGATGTCATATGGCATGGGTGGCCAGTGCATCAAGATGTGGACATGCAAATGGTTATAGAAAAGCCTGTTACAGCCTACAATACAACAATATAATGTTGGCTCTGATTATGTTAATCATTACTACAAAAGCAAACAAGAACAACAATGGAATTTACCTGGATCCCTACTCACACCGGGCAATGATACACGGAAAAGGTAGGCTTCCTCATCCTCCCCGATGTCCACCAGTCCAATGACAGGGCCAGTTGGTCTTTCTGCTGCAGTCCCTGTCACTGCAATGCCAGCCTTCACAGCATTCACAACATTATTCCATTCTTCAATGGTGGGATACGTGGGAAGAAAGAGCTTTGCAGGGCCAACTCTCTCCCCTGGCTGCCCTGCTCTGGTTCCTGGCAATGAGTCAGTGCTAGATTGGCCATTGTATGGGATGCTACTGAATGGAATTGCACTTACTGGCTCAGCAGGAATATGGGTTGAAGGCCTTTGAGTTTCTTCTTCCATACAGCCATCTACTCTTTGGTCATTCTGTGACTTCCAACAAGTATTCTCAGGCAGTTCTCTGTTGGATGGCCCCTCATCTGGCTTACTTGCGAGCCCACTTAACAGAATGGCACTTACTGGCTCCACAAGAATGTGAGCTGAAGGCATTGGAGTTTCTGTTTCCTTACAGTCATCTTGTCTTTGGTTACTCTGAGATTTCTTGGGCAGCTTTTTGTTGGATGATCCATCATCTGGCTTAACCACAGGCCGACTAACTCTAACACCAAATGACATTGCAGCATCCTTATCTAGCAAAAGATCCTCTAGCCCAGAAAGTCTCTTAAACCTCTCTAAATCTTCTGGTTTTATGTAAGAAATTTCAGGATTGCGGATGAAAACAATATTCTTGATGAATTTGTATCGATATTTGAATCGGTCCTGCGGATGCAAATGTAGGGGAAAGAGATCAGGGAACTGCCATTGGTCTACAACAGAACCTTCTGATGGAAAGAAGAGACACCCCTGGATGAAATTCTGCAACAATGGTAACTTCACTCTGACAGATTGGTCTGCATTTCTAAGAATGTAATAGTAAATTCGCTCGGCCTCTACAGTTTTCATATGAGATCCTGCTAGTTGGTCAAGAGTGTATGGAGGAAGATCCTCAACAATTCGCTGTAAAGCAGATTTTTTATGCATCTCATCCTTGAGGTCTGGACCAAAGTAGATACCCGTGATGAAAAGCAGGAGGAATCGTTGATCATCAGTTGTCAACATCCAATTGGGAATTGAAGCAGACACAGGCAGAATGGCCTCTGCAGCCACAGGCAACGAATCCATGTTGTAAGATGCGGAATTTCTGGCCTCTGCTGCCTCAGAAGAGCGGTCCATGTTGGAAGAATATATATGCCTCTTCAACTGCAAAATGCAAAATTTGAGAGAGATTTTCAACTGCTAGGTATGTTTTCCAATGCCGCAAATGTTTGATAGCCAAAAGAAGCAGTTAAGTGCATCTGAAGATAATCTCAACTGCACAACATAAAAGTGATATTTTGTTGGATGGATGCCGAAGAGATGGCAACCCTTGATTTGCTTGTGGACCAACTGATTTGAACTGATGATGAATTAAGGCAACACAGATGCTCACCTACTGATCAGTACACGAGGCCTTAGTTTGAGGAGTGGCATCAGTTCTTCATGATCATTAGGTACTACTCAACCATTTTCTAATCATATTCATATGGGATTCTAGCATTGCTTCCATAACTTGCATTATTCTTTCTTAACAGAAATTCCTAACTTAAATAAGCCTCAAGAAAGAGTACTAGCATACTTAAGTATGAATGGGTCTTACCTAACATAACTAAACCTGAAGAAAGAGAGAGAGATAGTAGTGTTTGGCAAGTATGCGATCCAAGTTTTCACAGGGCTGAGTATCATCAATTATTATATCTACAGAAGTATGTTTTCATAGTCTCCTCATTAAGCATAGGCTGAAGCCCCTCAAAAGTTGATAGCCAACTTGAACATTATAGTCTTCAATTCATGCTAACAAATAAGTAAATAGAAGCAACAAAATACTGAAAAACAATAACAGGATATTCATTTTAAGAATCTTGCTCTGCCTTTAGTTCTAGATTTAAGCATGGAGCTCCGATAAGATTTGCCTTATAGGCTTTCTAATCGTAGCTAGAAATACCCAGTTTTATAGAATTTGTATGCTTTCTAAAAGTACACTTGGATGTTAAAACAGGCATCAGGGAATTGTTTCACGAGAGAACGGACACAACAACCTCATGTTTGCAGATCATACAAGTGGAGGTTCACAGCTTGCCTTCTGTAGAAGATCCAAGACACCATCTTTCCATTTTATTTAAAAAGTATTCTCATGAATGGGTGATTATTCTCTTCACTAATTTCCATTTTGCCAATCAAAGTGTGAGGTATTCCATCAAATGAGATTCATGTATATAGGCAAACAAAATGTATTTTCAGTATTCCACATCAAGAATTATCTTTTGTTACAGTGTGAAAAAAGTACTTAAGAATAGAGCAAATGAAATGTCAACATAGTTTCATTAGCAAGATTCTACATCACATGCTCTACTTATATTGCAAATGAGATAAGGATGCCCAACTTCATTTTTCTGGCCAAGTCCAATGTTTGCAAGACACAAACCCTAGCCTCACGACTCATCCAAATCCACCAATTCAGTTGAAATTCAGAGCACATTTGTATGGACTGAAACACCCAAAATAAACATAGGTTTGGACATTTCCCAGTGGACTCGGTCAATACCGCGTCAGCTCACTCAGTCAACGCCAGACGATGTAAACTGGAAAAAAACAAAAATAAAAAATAAAAAGATATGGGTAT
Source organism: Pouteria campechiana (assembly GCA_036873735.1). NCBI lineage: Eukaryota > Viridiplantae > Streptophyta > Magnoliopsida > Ericales > Sapotaceae > Pouteria > Pouteria campechiana. Next base: position 18,622 of record JAYJMB010026065.1, read on the forward strand.
TCATGGGTTTCTCAGATTCTTTCCAATATTCACAAAAATAATCAACTTCTTCACACTACTATAACAAAATAGCATTAAATAATCAGACAAAAGAGCATAAGAAACGAAGAAAATGAATGTTGAACTCAAAAGAAACATCATAAATAAAAAATAAAAAAACCACCAACTCAACCCACAGTGTCATTACCGACAATGCGAACCAAAAGAAGAGGAACACTTAAATTTAAGAAAGGGCTATTCATGGGCCACTCATATTCTTTCCAATTTTCCCAAATATCAATCAACTTCCTCATACTGACATAACAAACACCAGCAAACGATTAGACGAAAGGGCACCAGAAACAAAGAAAACGAATCTTGAACTCAAAGCAAACACCGACAATGCTTGGAAAGCAAAAGATATGCTTTCCACGGGTGAAAAAGAATCGTTCATTTTGAAGAAATGAAATTCTCCCATCACTACAACCGTAGGAACAGGATGTAAATGAAAACCTACAGTCAGTGCAATTGGGCCTGTAGCAGAGAATGCTACAGTTGCTTCCGATTCGAATATCGCTGAGAGGGAGAGGGAGAGCCTGGGGAAGCTGGAGGACTAAGGTTTGAGAGAGCTAACAGTGTCGAGCCGTACTGAGGGCCAACGACGACGGCTTTTTATTGATATTTGATACAGACAAGGAAATGGGCTGCAGCTGGTCTTCCTCCCAGTTCAGAACAGCCAGCGCATCTGGACCGTCCAGCTCATCTTCCTGACCAGTCGCGACCTCCAGCTAGACAAAATCTCAGCCGTCTAATTCAAGTTGGCTCGAATTAATGCTGAGCAGATTCTCTTCGATCGCTCTGGCGTGGTTGGTGTGCCTGCCTGGCTACCAACAACTTTGGGAGTGTTGAAAGCTACAAAGCTTTTTACCCATTGAGGGACCCACTTTAGAGGGCCGATCAATTATCATCAGCTCAGTCTTGATAAAAGGAACGGGGGCAGCTAGTAACCTGATTTGGACGGTCAGGATTGACGTAAGGAATTGGCACACGTTTTGGAGGTCGGGGGTTTGCAGTTATCTCGAGGTCTCACAAGTGGACAGCAGACAGCTGGGGGGAGTTTGTTAAGGTGCAGCGCCGAAGAAGATAGGGAAGTACAACACTCTACTGAAACTCGAGCTTTGAGTTGTTGGAGACAGATCCGAACCCTTCATCTTAATTTCATGGACATCATGTATATAAAAAAAATATTGTGTGTGATTATTTTTTCCATAATTATTTGATTATAGAACGGGCGGCGGAGGTTAAATTCATGAATAGCAAAGGTCAGGTGTACAAACAAGTCTGCAATTTTTAAGGAGCGTAGAAATAGTATAGTCGCAGGCATACTGACAGTTGCAGCTAAACGGTTTCGCTGACAAACCAGTAACAGATAAAGCCACTTGTGGCCAATACATTGCCTTTCATGTTTCAGCGCGTGTAAGGCACCGTAAGAGCCTGAAATTTCATTTTTCACATTTTTAATTGATTTCATATTAAAATAGTTTTATTATATTATTATTTTTTATTTTTAATTATTATTTTCTATTTTTGTCTAAAATTATAATTATTTTTATTTTTATTCAATTCATTTCTAATCAATTAACTTATATGTCAGTATTACAAGGGTTGGGTTTAAAGCTGCAAAATCCAATGAAATCATCAGAGGACAACCAAGCAACACTGCGCATAGCAGTGAACCGAATTTTCCATGACAAGGTTCGCAAGAAATTTGTTGGTTTTTTAATATGCAAGCCAAATACTTGTAAAAATTATTTCTGCGGTCTTGTAAAATCTCGTGTACCAAATTTTATGAATAATGATGCACTGTGGGAACCTTAGAGGTTGTAGAGTAGATAAATTACCAAACCACATAACTATTGTCTTCTTTTATGTGATTGGTGTGTGAGTTTGGTTTGTAACAGGGAAGAACAATACGAGATCACATATGACCATCTGCCGCTGCAGAGCAATAAACACAACAAGAAAAGCAACAAACAATTCAAAAAAATGTAAATAACCCAACTCATTTCTTGATTCAATGTAGTGGTGTAATCATGGACCCAATTTTGATATTTGCCCGCCTGCAGATTGGGTGTCCCCAAAACATGATTTGATCCTTCCCACTCGTTTCTTATTTTCCAGTTTGTGAACATATTGGCGTAATGTTACTGAGTTACACTCTCAAAAACTTCTTGCTATTCTAGACAATTTAATTTCGTTGGTCCAGTTCTTGAGGTTGACATCATTCCTCCACGCATGAAACATCTCCAATTTGGTCGGTTTCTTAAAGGTAGTAAGATGTTAGCACCCACCACTCCACTTACGCAACGCTAAAATTGCACAACTCCGTTTATGAATCAATCCAGATGCAGTTTGTATTCCCTAATGCATTTCTATATCTACGTATCACACGTTGAGAATAAGGTTATCTAAGAACACTACAGTAAAATCAACCACTTCACTCTTATTTTTTTCCCATTGCATGACCCTTTTTACGTTCCTTTTATTTGTTCTCTCTACATGGTAGGTCGGAACAAGTTGGAGTAGGAAATCTAAGAAACAATTGCGTAGAAATAGCAAAGTGAAAAGCATTTTTGAAACTGGTAAAATTCTCAGTGATTTACAATGGAGTCAACAATCACATGAAATTCTGATATTGTTGGCGTTGTGCACCCACAAGGCCTTTAAAATTAGACATCAAAAAGTTATCCCGGTGCATTTCTAGCTTTTTATTTTGGGGATTATGATCCACCCCACAAAAGGAGAAAAGGCCAGCCCATCAAGAGAAAACCTCAGTGCAGCAGCATCAATGACAATTAAAGGAAAAGGTAGCTTGGAGGAAAACATCTTTCAGAAGTTTTAGAAGTTGATGGGGTCCCGCAGGAACTTCTCCATCTGCCTTGCTCTCGTCCTGATTGACATATCAAAAAGCTTTTGCCCAAACTCAACCACCAAGCCCCCAAGAATGCTTTGATCAATCTGTTGAGAACAAAAACATCTATTAAATTGAAGGAAAGAATGCAAACATGCTTGACGGTAACTTGATCTTTCTTTTGCCTTTCTGAATTTCTCTCTTCCCAGTCTCTGTTGGTCATACAGTGCATGAAATCCAAAGCAGCGACCAAAATTAGTCAAGTAAATATGATCCACCTTGTTATATGATTAGTAGCAAGACCAAAGACAGATGTAACTACAAAAGAATGCAAACTTGGAGAATATTCGTAATATGCAATAGAATAAAAAGATGCAGACAAGATGTAAGCCTAAAAGATAGGATCACAGCTGTGGGTCCACCTACGGTAATTTCACAAGCAAATTAGCTGCCAGTGGCAGTAGTCAGCACAAATACACAGGTCACAAAGTAAACCATGCCCCAAGTTGCTGGCAGACCCAAATCTGCCTGTTCCAGTTGCCAAAAAACAAAGTGGCCGCAGTCCAAAACCCAATCCACACAGACCAAACTTGAGGGCGAAATAACCTCCTGCTGAACTGTCGGTTGGATGTGATTCTTATTGCAACAAAGAGTTTGGATACCCCAGATGTATAACCCCAGCGACCACATGAAAGATCCAGAAAAACTAATGGTCATGATCTGGCCCAAAAATCTCTGTGACTGGGTCTGATAGCATCAGTCGGTGACGGCAGTTAGATGCCCTACTTTTGGCATGCTAATTTTCATGGTTCAGATGGTCTCAGTTTCTGAAGTTGCTGGCCGGTTAAATGACCGAGGATTGGGCTTGAAAGCTTGGGTGGCCCAATCACAAAAGCACAAACCATAGACCACAGCAGCCATTCCAAAACAACCCCAGACACAGATCTGGCTCCAATGTTTGTTGAAAGGTCTGACTGAAACTACCAACCCCAAACACCCTTCAATGAATGGCAGGATGGATAAATCCCTGACACTTCTCATTTCTGCATATTGGCAACTGACAGGGTCCCAAACACTCAACAGAACCCAACCCTACTTCCGTGGACTGCAGCTGCAACAGGCCTTCCACCTGGTCATCAGAAATCTGTTGCCACACTGCACTGATCTTCAAATGCTCAGCCAGGCCTGCCTGCAGCTTCTCACTAAACCTTGATCCTTGCTAATGAAGGATCAATTAATCTCCACAAGATTTGTGTTGTGGAAGCTCTGATGCTATTTGTTATAGTCACGATCACAAACAAAGATCATAAATACACAGATTGCAGCCAAAAATAATCCCAAACATCAGTAATACAAGATTTACGTGGAAAACCTTTCAACACATGCACACAAAAAAAAAAAAACAAACCATGAGAGAGATAAGAATCCACTATGAAATCACAAGTCACAAAGATACACTCGGAATAACTCACAACCATTCCCAATCTAAAATACACACATTGAAACCCCCCCTCTCACAACAAGAACTCTAGAATCTACCCCAATGAAGATGGAGACAATCTCACCCCTCTCCTCTCATGAAAAACATAGTCCCAACTGAAAACCTAGCTAAAATATCATTATATAGCATCACTATGGGCTTTGCAAAAATGAACATACTCAGGCCCAACTCACATGCATAGGCCCATAGACCTTACAAAATACGAGACACACAAAAAACCTAACAATTTGAAAGGCACTAGCTTGATTTCTCTCCCAAACAAAAGCTATCATCAGTTATAGCTACTACCACAACATCTCCTTCAGTCAGGCACAGAAGCTTCTGCAACCTCAGCAATGCAACCTAAGTGGCCATTTGGCCCTGTTGTAGAATTCAAGAACTTTTAAAAAAGTGTTATTGCAATAGAACTTTAGTAAGAACCACTTGAATTAAAATATTTTTAAAATGTTTGGTTACACTATTTAAAAGTAATTTTGGCATTACATATCTGTTTGACTATAATATGATGAAAGTACTTTTATTATACAAATGACCAAAAAAAGATAAAAGAATTATGCTTTAACTTTATCGCTGGTTGTCTCCAAAAGAATTATGCAAATAACCAAATCTTGAAAAATAATTTTAAGAAAATATAAATATTATTTATTTAATGGTTATTTCAAAGTGCTTGCATATAAATCTTAACACCGTTTTTATAAATTTTGATTTAGATATCAAAGAAAAATTCTCATAATTAAATAAATAGTAATATAAAATATTAAAATTATTTTTTACTATATTTATTTACTATATTATATATTTTATAAGTTTATTTATATATTATTTTAGCCCTTTAATTTGCATTATATATTTTTTTTTCATATATAAAAATGAATTCTTGTATCATAATTTATATAAAATAAATATTTTGTAAAATTATATAGTTTACGTATATATTATATTATATATCATATATATATTATATAAATTATATTTCACATTTTACATTATCTATATATAATGTAGCTATATAACATAATAATATAAATATATTATATGTATGCATACATTTATTTGTTTATATTTTATATAATATTTTTAATTGTTAGATATGTGTGTGTAATATACCGGTCATGTATTGCTAGGAGGATAACTTGAATGTAGGAGATATACGGGATTTTTTTAGCAAACATGATTATGTTTACTAGTCCAAAATGTTAAAAACTCTAAAGGGTTATTTTGTCTATTTGGTCACAATGCAAAAATCGTTCAGCCAAAAGCACTATTTTGGTGCTTCTGCTGAAACATGCTTTTATAGCTTTTGCAATGGTAGAAACCACTGTATCGCTTTCTGCCAAACACGCATAAATTTGTGGAGAAGTATGTTTAGGCATGGGGAAGCACTTCCAATCTCCCCCAATGCGCGGCCAAACAGGCCCTAAATATTTCTCACAATGCAACAACTGGCCACTTTAACAGCTTGGAAGATCACACTGCTTGTTGGGAGAAACAATTTCAGCTAGCAGCAGCTGCACAATGGGTAATGCAGCTCTACCAGTATCATTGTGTCAGCATCTCAGCATCAAGTTGCCAAAATTTGTAATGGAAACAACAAGTAGTGTAACTATCCCAACTCCCAACCAGTACAGAAGTCACAACCAATCTGCAGCTCCTAGCTACAGATGCTTTCTCAATTTCCCACGAAAACCTGTCTTTGATTCTGCACTCTACTGCAACAATTGGGATTATAGCAACAGCAAGTGATACATTCAGAGTGTTGAATGCAGGAGCTCTGATTGAATGGCATAATTCTGCAGATGCAAAATCGGAAGCAAAATATGCTGATTAAAAGAGAAATCCCAAGTTCTTAGCTCACTCAATTGCTAGATTGAAGCTAGCAGCAACTTTCAGCAAAAGACAACTGAAAGAAAAAGAAAAAGAAAATTCCATGGCTACCAAAGCCAATTATAAATGATTGATAGCATCAATACCATGATCATTCTAAACATTGTCATGTTAGCCCCTTACAAATGGTAGCTCGAGGGGGGAGAGGGGGATAAATTGAGCTTCTAAAAACTTTGGCCAAATAAAATAATTTGTGCTAAGAAAGAGTTGGAAAAGTTACACAGTAAAAAGAATAGGTATTTTTATAGTGGTTCGGCCCAAGCTAGGTTCCTACTTCACTTTTCTAAAACAGCCTTCTCTACCACCTTAAGTTCCACTAACACAATCTCAAAAACTACAGGTTGGTTTTTCTTGAGCTCACCAACAAACTCTTACAAGCACAACAAGTCTTCACTACCTATTGAAATCTACCCCTTGCTTGTAGAAATAAATAACACTAAATAACTCATACGATGAAAAGTGCCTCTTACTTAGACTGAAGTGTACATAATTAATGAACAAGTAAATGATATAACAATAAGGAACAAAGATTTCAAACTCTTGAAATTTCAATGATGGTTAAGCTTTGAATGCTAGTTTAGAGTTTGGTGCAGAGCGAGTTGGAAAGTTGGGAGAAAAATCTTGAATGCTTTGTAAATGCTCTTTAATTCGCTTAACTAACTTCTTCCAATGATTTGATCCTCTATTTACATCCTTGGAAGATGAACAGCCATTGCTTGCAATTTCTGAAAACTTTTTGACCATTTTAAATTGCTTAAAACTTAGTCAATCAAAAGGTTCTAGATTAGCTCTTCAAAACTCTGAAATTTACTTTCAGAACTCTGAAGGTCAAGTGTTGGTGTTAGTTACCGTTGTGCATTTAATTTCAAACTTCTGGTCTTCACAACTTCATTCCTCTGAAAGCATTTTAAAGGCAGGAATGACTGCTTTGCAGGTCGGGTTGTTGCCTCTGAAGCTTTCTCTGAAGAACTGATATGCCCGACCACCAGTAATGGCTAGTCTTTCAGACTTTTGAAACTGTTTTTCTACCTCCGAAGGATACTATGAAATTTTTCTCAAATTCTAAAACCAATTTTGGATTGCATTTCGGACCTCTGAAAATGGAAATCCTACTTCTGATAGTACTTATAAAATATCTTTAGTCTATTTTAATTTCAGACAATGCTTGAGGCCTCTGAAGTACTCTCTGAAGCTTGATTACATTCTGAACTTGTCTTCAGAGTGACTCACATACCCCTGAAGCTTTGAATTCTTCCTCTGAAAGGTTTTCCAAAAATTTTTAAATTTCATCTTGCAACTTCTGAACTTATAAAATTTTCAGATGTCTTTGAAACCTTTGAAACAACTTCTGAATTGCTCAAACTTGATTTCAGAGTCTTCCTTAAGCTTCTGAATTGTCCTCGAAGTTTCAGAATTTGATATTCTTTCTTCGTTTACATTGCTTTCTTCTTCTGAAACTCGGTTTGAGATATAAGTCCATTGATCATTCAAGTCTTTACATTCTATTTGACTTAAAACAAGTTATCCTAGTGCATTTTCTTGGCTTCATCTTTTCATTACTGCAACACTTGGAAATTAACTTGTTAGTAGTACAATTTCTCACTCATGTGTTTGCTATCATCAAAACTTAGCTAATATACAACATTCATCATCAAAATCAAGCCAAGGGGTTAGACTTAACATGTCAATCAGACAACAGTTTCAGATCTCAATCATCATAGACAGAGATGGCAGAATTATGCTATCTGCAGTTCTGCACCCCCTTGATCTCCAAGGAACAGAACTTCATGTGGACATATTTTTAAAGCAGATTGGTGTGGAACAGAGCAGCAACCTGGTTATGCAGAATGTAGTTCTGTCACAATTTCCATAGCAGCAAGGGCCTTCTCTAGCAGGATGTGTGAGGAGGCTCTGATGCCAAATGATGGGAAACACTAGGTTCCTATGGCTGGATGAGTGAGAAGAGAAGAAGGGAAGGCGAATGTGATGATAAGAGAAAGAAGGCATAGAAGAAGAGAGAATTGAAGAAAGAAGAAGCAGAAGATAGATTTGAGTAGTAGAAGGTAAGCTAGGTAAGAAGATAGCTGGGAGAAGATGAAGAAGAAGACGAAAAGGGGGCTTGAAGAATCTGGAAGTGAGGGAGAGAGGGAGATAGATTAAGAAAGATAACTGTTCAATATGTGGGAGCTAATCCTATTTCCATATCATCGTAGCCTTATATAGGCAAGCTCCCTATCACACTCAAGGTCCCCTCTCCTATGTGGGACAAAAGCATAGGTACAAGGTAAAGTACAATACAGCTTTGACATAAGCCATGTAGCTCATCTAAGTAACCATACTGCATACCCCTACACAAGCATGTACTCCTACCTTTCACGTGTACTCCTAACCTATCACTAATCCACCTTTTCAAGGAGAAATCTATTTGGCCTAAATGTGACTCACTCTTAAATTTTCATCTCATTTCTTAAAAAGGGTATTTAATGAAGCAAAAATCGAAATCCACAGAAAAATCTAATATAGTGTCATCCATCTCATTCCTTACCCCAAAACCAACACCTCCATGAATGCTCTCATATCGCATATTTTCTTCTCCTATACTCCCAATTTAAGTCTTCTCCTAGGAATATCTTCTTTTGATTTGGTATCACTTGCATTTAAATATCCATATCATTCCAGAATTGTTTCTTAATTTTGTAGCACAAAAGCACTAATGACATTAATTATCTTTTCACCAAATACAATTTTTATTTTTATAATCCTACTACTAACTCTATTGTCATCTACAACTTTATCTTCAGTTGTTTTCTACAACTTCGCAGACTCCAATTCGTTTTTCATCATTTGCCATATACCATAATTTATGTCCATCAATTTATTTAGCCTTTGCCCATTTCCACTTGGGGTGCATTTGGTAATAAAGAAACTTCATATCTTTTGATGCAATTTGACACCTTAACTACCTAACAACCCTACTTTTTCATTATTAATTATATTTTCAATTATGGTTTCTCATCTTTTCATACAAAAAGCCTACTTATTTTATCTTTATTAACTTTCTTTCTGATTATTGTCCCCAATTACATCACATCCCCACTTTTCCATAATCCTTATGTTCGCACCTCTTTTCCTCATTCCCAAACACGTCCTCGGTGTCCTAAAGGCAAGCTGTATTGATCTTCTTATTGTACCATCCACTAATTCCATACCTATATCAAAAAGAGTTCCTATGCGAATCTTATATTTTTATCTACTTAACCCACGCACATTTAAGATGACATGGGAACCCTAGCCTACTATTCACCACAATTGGGCCTTGTTGTGATATGTCATTTTTAGGGAAACGGCTTAGCAACCTTGCCCATTAAAAACTCAAATTTTCACTTCAAATCCACGATATAATAAAGCTCTTGGGTATAGAACTAGAAAACAAGTCCCATTTTGAAAATTTTCATGTCTTTCACTAACATGCTTCCATTGATATTTATTAATTACCTTTCAATAATCATACTCTACTTCTATCAATACCTTTATCCAATATATTTGTGAACTACATGCCAATAAAAGATGGAAATTTGTTTTAAATAATAAAACTTATAATCTTACCGCATATGTTCATCATAGGCATCATGACTTTAATGTGGGAGATTAAATAATGGTTTGAGTGCAATTAAAAAGCTTTCCCAAGTATTTTTAAAAAAATTTGCATCACAAGCAATTGGCCTTGATCATTTTGTCCAAATGATAAGCTCTAACAATAACAAATTTACGTTCAAATACAAAATTAATTGAGGTTTCTAAGCAAAGGATTTATTTCTTTATAAAAGTAGCTTTGAGCCTTCTACTTTGCCTGTAGAAGTTTTCACAATCAATCCTACAACTTCAACACTTGTTCCTATTTTGTTTAAATTTCAACCATTACTTCAAATTAAATCAAAAACAATTTGTGGGATGAAATTATCACCTATAGACTAAAGGTTTTCAATCTTAACTATGCCATATGCATTTCTTCAGCAAACCTTCAACAAATGGATCCAGATCTACTAAAGAAATACAAAAGGTGAGTTTTTCCAAGCTAGTGAGAAATAATTGAGGTCATAATGCAGAAGATATGATATGCACACATTTTAGGTATAAAAGTAAAGATTAGGGATTATTTATTTCTTTTTGCATATTTTATTAGAAACACATACATGCAGGATTCACTTGTAATTCATACTTTTAGGTATTATTTTATGATTTTGTTATTTCACAAATTTGTAAATTTTTATTTTTAAAAATAGAGAAGCTCGTAATAGGGTTAAGATAGTTCAATTGATTAATTATTGAATACATGTTTCTTGTTTTCCTTGCTCCTTAATTCTCTCTTCCTAAATTCCTTTCTAATTCCTCCTTTTCTAATTCTCTTCTACTGTTTATATTCTCCCTTCTTAGTCCTTAATCTCCTCTTCTTTTCCCTATTCTTTTGATCTCTCTCCCATGAGAGGATCCTTCCTCTTTCATTTGAATTCTTCCCCACACCAACCCACATATATTTTCACTAAACCATTCAAGCTTCAAGCAAGAAGCAATGTTAACTAAACAAAATCAAGTAGAAGAAAAACCAAAACTGAATTGTTGACTAACCATCAACCAAAAGCAAACTCAAGTTGGCTTAGGCTCCGTTTGGATGCACTAGTAATATAGTGTATTAGCAAAACTCTCTCATCTATACACCTTTTTAGATTGATTTGAAATCTTAACTACCATAACAAATCTACTTTTTCCCATCGTTGTTTGTACTTTCAATCATTTCCTTTTACTTTTTCATTAAAAAGCTATATTGATGATATCATCCTTACTCCACTTTTCTAATTCACTCTCATTCTAATACACTCTAATTCCAAACGGGGCTTTAGGTAGTTTACCTTAATGCAGAACTAACTTGGTCCCCTAAAAACCAACATTGAGATTAGGTTGAGTTTAAATTGATGCCCTAAAAACCAACGTTGAGATTAGGTTGAGTTTGAATTGATAAACTTTTTTTAATTCAAATTGGAAGACCCAAATCTTGACTTGAACCACCATGTTGGCAATCATTCTCACCCCACTGTACTTTTAGATACTTATCAACCAAACATGAATTCAAGTTGGGCCTAGTGGTCTTTACCTCAGGGTCTTTTTTGGGAATGTTTTTACGCATTTTAATGTTATTTGACATCTTAACTACCTATCATTCCTACATTTTCCATTATTATCTATATTTCTAATCATTATTTCTCATATTTTCATACAAAATGCCTACGAATTTTGGCTTTATTCACTTTATTTCCAATCATTATCCCCTGTCATATTACATCATTCTCTTTCTTTCCAATTACTTTTCTATATTCATTTTTTTCTCACCTCTTTTCCTCATTCCCAAACAAACCCTTAGGGTGCACTATAAGCCAACCTTGGGATTAGGTTGAGCTTGATTGATAAACTTGTTTTAATTCAACCTACAAAGACCCCGCATCCCAATTCCATTCCAACCCCAACTTAACATACCCCTTGGTGACCCTAGGACTTGACCCAAAGTTGATATTGACAATACCTCAATAAGAGCCCGAGTTGTTACGATTGGTATCAAAGCCGATCCTCGATAGTCCTGACGGGGGGGAGGGTATCTAGCGAGGACGCTGGAGCCTCTGAGGGGAGGTGGATGTGAGATCTCACATCACCCAGGTGAGAGGGGGAGTCTTGGCTTAAGTGTGAGAGCTCGTGGTAATCGGTCGAGGCGCCTTTTGTGGGACAAAACCATGCGGGTAGACACTAGGGTAGGCGTTAGCCTGAGGGCTGGGATGTGACCTAAAGCGGACAATACCTCGACAGAAGCCCGGGTTATAAGTTCAAACCCACACAAGGAGAGGGAGAGACTCTTGCACCTCAAAGCCTTTTTCCTCTTTCACCCCATCATTTTCCCTTCCACATGGAGAGACTTTTATACCTTCGGGGTTAGATTTAGTTTCATCTCTCCTCTTCATCTTCCTTTCTTTTACTTCACAAGATAAAATATTTTTGGTAGGGTTAAGTCTTTTTCTCTAAACATCGAATTCTCTTTTCTTTTTTTCTGATTTATAATGGTTAAAATAAAACATAATAAGCTACTAACAGCAAGACAACTTTACCAAAATCCAAATATAGAACCATGATACCCATAACAAGAAATCTAATATGAACACAATGCTACAAGCCAAATAAATATTCAGTGCCAAGTATCACTAAGCCACTCAAAAAGGTTTTTTTTTCCCTCTTGAAAAAATAGTAAAAAATGCTAACTAGCTTCAATGCCCATTTCTACCAAAAAAGAATCCACATAAAAATGCATATTCAATCAACGAGTACATACCTTTTGTTCAATCTTCACATTCTTCCCATGTCCAATGATATCCCGCAACGTTTCCTTTAGTTGTTTCTCCTCTTCTGGCGGAAGTGGCTGGTCCAATTAATAAAAACAAATTAACACTCAAAAAGTTTGAAAGATGTGGCTGCTGATAATATATAGTATGAGACCATATATAAGCAGGGATATTAAAAAGCAAAGCCAAAAGAATGCAAAGAGAAGTTCTTAGAAAAAACAAGAGAGATCATGGCCTAACAACTAACATAGTCCGAGATAGTGGGAAGGCAGAATTTGACTAATGTGGCCTACTCTTATTAGCTGGGAAAAAGTGTTGATGATGGCATCAATCATGATGACATGGATGACAACAATGATGATGATCATGATGATAACATTGTCTATACTGCAAAAAAATCCATTCGTGGAAAATTTAATAGCGTTAGCATGCAGAAAAGCAGAAATATTTCTTTCATTAATGCTACAAACAGTAAAATTAAACCTTCTATAGCCCTTTGACTCTAGAAAGAGATGTCCATAAGAGCATCCACTAGTCTATCTACGGACACACATAGAAGAAAGCAACTATTGTTACGGTTTTACAAATGTCTAAACTAATATTATCCTCTGTTTTTTTGCTTTTTAAGATGCATTTGGGAATGGTGAAAAGATATGAAGAAAAAAGAAACGTGGAAAACTGAGGGAAAATAGAGGGAAGGATATGATATGATAGAGGATGATAATTAAAAATAAAGTGAATAAAGACAAAATAGGTAAGCTTTTTGTATAAAAAGATGTGAAATAATGATTAGAACTATAGGTGGAGGAGAGTTGTTAGGCAGTTAAAATATCAAATCACGTCGAATGGTGTGTAAAAAGGGGTAGGAAAGGCGAAAAATTTTCCACCCTGTTTTACCCATTACAAAATACATCCTTAAGGTCCATTTTGGAATGAGAAAAAGATGTGGGAAAAAAAGGAATATGGAAAAACAAGGGAAATGAGAGGAAATGGTGTAATGTAATTTGACTAGTAATGATCAAGAATAAAAATAAATAAAAACAAAATAGGTAGGCTCTTGTATAAAAAGAAGAGAAACAATGATTGGACATATAGGTACTAATGAGGAAAAGTAGGGTTGTTAGGTAGTTAAGAACGTAAGATATCACATCACATTAAAAGTTGTGGAAAAAAGGGTGAAAAAGTTTCCACCCTCTTTTCTTCATTACCAAACAGAGACTTAATAAACAGCTGGTCATAGTGTTTAAAATATGTGGTAGCACTGTCAGGAAGTTCATTAAAAACAAACTGGAACATATAGGAATGAATCTGCCACCAACATCATTGATGAGTTACATCTTAAGAAAGATATAAAGATTGTGTTGACAAATACTTCCATTTGAACTAACGATTAAACATCTGATACCCAAATTCATATTTGAGATAAGCACCAACTTTAAATGTTTCGGCACTCTCATATTGTTCAATGATGGTTCTATTTGAATGTAAGATACACGTTTCAAAGAGGAAATAGAACTTACAATGACAGTCGTCACAATAACCTTCACCTCTCCCTTGTGTGCCATAGTCAACTCAACGAAGCTATTGGCAATCTTCTCAAGGTGTTGCAGCCTCCCATTCTCAGCCAAAACAGCTTATACCAAATAAAGCATACAACATGTAAAAACAATGGGCAGTTGTTACCTATAAATTGATATAACCCATTAGAAGATATGCCCTCCATATTTTTTGGAGGACCTGGCAATGATATACAGTTCAGCTAAGCATTTAAAGGAACCACGCATTATGACTACAGTCACCGCAACTTTCTAACTAAGCCATAATAGACAAGGGTTCAAATAAAAAATTATAAAAAAAACAATCATATCAGGTGAAAACCAAAGACCTTGCAATGTAGATCCTCGCATGGTCTGGAATCCATTTACCCACAAACCATGGCATCTCATTAAAATTTTCAAATCCCGTTTTGGCCGTGGTAGTCTACAAATAATGACAGCGAAAGTAGTTTATCATGTCATCTCAGTTGTCGCTTATAAATGGATTTTAGTCACACGATGATGGAAAAACATTAGGAAATCCCAATAGCAAGCCCGACCAACATATATAGAACAATGCAATACAGCAAACATTTAATGTTAGTATAGATAAGAGTAGAAAGCAAAAATAGTTTATCATGTCATCTCAATAGTCACTTATAGATGGATTTTAGTCGCTCAAAGATGGAGAAACATCATGAAATCCCAGTAGCAAGCCCAAGCAACATAGATAGAACAATGCAATCAAGCATACATGTAATGTTAGTGAAGATGAGAGTACAAATGTTTACAAGTAAGAGTCTCATACTGTAAGTTCCAATGTGAATTTTGCATGGAGCCGTTCTATGTGATAACTCATCAAGCAGAAAGCAATGCAAAACAATGCCACACACAAGAAAAACATGAAAGTCTGCAAATTCGCTGGTGCTACTGAGTTGACTAGATGAATGATCAATCAGTATAGGTAAATCATACCCAAAAAATTCTTCATAACATCAGAAAACCCAGCTTCAGAAAATATCTCTTGCACAGCCTTGACTCTAGTCTCCCCAGGTACAGATAGGTCCCTTATGAACTGGGAAAACACAATGCTTTTCTTGGAAGCCTCAACAAGGTCAAGAAGCTCAGCTTCAACTTTGTCCAATACGTTGGCTTTTGTTGCTGCAAGAAATAGTGCAGAGGCATAGTTTCCAGACACTCCAAATAAAGCCAAAGGCACCTGAAATGTCAAGCAGAATCCACAAGAGAAAATCAGCATGGCCAGAATCAGCACCCACAACATGAAGTCTAGTTGGAAGTAAACAGTGAATGTTATTGGCATTTGTGAATAATTGTATCTTAAAATACATCCCATCCCCATAAAAGGCATACTTCATTTTGTGAAGGTTGTACAAAAATCTAAAGAATTTTCTACTCGTCTAGAGGATTCCTTCTCTATTTCAGTAGAATTATTCTATTCTAGTACAATGGCAGAATCGTGGATAGGGAACTATACTAGCTACCTACCTAATTTATTGTAGAAATTTCCGGGATAAATAATTGGACAATGCAAAATAGAAATACTTTTTCTTGGGTAAAGGAACAGATGATTCGATTCATTTCCGTATTGATCATAAACTATGTAATAACTCGGACATCTATTTCAAATGCATATCCCATTTTTGCGCAGCAAGGTTATGAAAATCCACAAGAAATCAAAACATATCCACAGAAAAAATTAGACTGTCTGATTGACATGGTTGGCACAATTACGTCAGCTATGGAGTCCCAGATACCTCCGCTCAAGAAGTTGCTGCCCAGGCCAGTATGAGATCTATATACCAAAAATGTTCACAAGCTAAGAGTGTTACTTTCATATCTAAATACGTAAACATTTATATTAAAATATTAATTTTACAGAACTGCTGAAAACAGGATCACCTTCACTTTTCCTTCCTTTGAACCAGCTGATGTTGCATAATTCCTTGAAATCTGGGGGGAGCAGAAAGAAAGAATCAATAATAATAGTAGGAAAATAACCTGTCAAAACCCCAAAGGAATCAGCTACTCAAGAAGGAAACCGACCCTGATATTTTCTGAAAGCAAAAAAGTAAGATAAGAACAACACAAACAATTATAATCAGTCAAACGCAGAGACAAGTAAATGAAGTTGTCAATATTTGAATTTGAATATCAAAATGAGGCAATCAGCACTTAGAAGAAATGTATTATTGATGGCCCATAACCAGAGGCGCTCTGTGCTATGGAATTATTATGCTGCGGAAATATCCTACTACATGATTCTAGTCTGAGGCATCCAACATGAAATTGTATATAATTAGGGGGCGGGGGCACAGAAATATGTTATTGGGGAAGAGAACCAATCATATAGGCGGAATTACTTGATGGTGGAAGAAGGTTGCAGTCGATCAACAAACTAATGCGGTTTTATTGACTTGTAGCCCATGCACAATGCTGGAAGAAAGAAAAATATCTCAATTTAGATTCCATCTTTGTGTCATCAGGTGCCATTTGTTGCGGGATCGAAACAAGCAACGGTTTCCATTCAGGAAACGAACCGTACAAAAGAATGCACCTTTCAGAAATCAAAGCAATTTACACGGACCACAAACAACTGATCTCATAACTAAGACTTTGAGAAACCGAATATCTCAATATCCTCATTCAACAAATGAATCTGTTCGCATTGATTAATTTGACAACTAGACCAAAAAATTGGTTTTTTCTGATACACAAAATTGTACGTATAGCGATCAATAACGAAAGAATCAAATGACAGAAGAAATACAATCCTAAAATCTTTTTTCTTTGGATGTTTACCTACCTGAGAAGTTAGGAGACTAGGGCTCGCAAAGGCAAAAGTTCTTTGATAAGAAGATCTCTGCTGCTGCAAGATGGATTCCGTTCTCAAAACCCTCTGAATCAGAGCAAGATTAGATCGAAGACGCCCAGCCAACGCAGCCATTGAGGCAGAAATTCAACACAAAACTGCTAATCCCTAACAAGAAGAAGAAGATGATGAATGCGCAGAAGTGATTGAAGAGAGAGGATTGAATACAGTACTTAGCACTCCACACGTGAGAAGGAACACTCACGAAGCGAAAAAAATAATAATATTTCCAAACAATTTCAAAAACATACCTAGTCATTTTTAAATTATTCCAAGGCATGTTATATCATTCATTCTTTAAAATGTCATAAATTCTAAGAAAATTTTAAATAATTCCTAAACCTTTCAAAATATTCCAATTCATATATAAATAATTCAATGTGAAATATTTTGAATCATTCCTAAACCGAATCATTCTAAAATATTTTAATAATTTTAAATATTTTTTAGTATTATATATTATTTTTTAAAAATTCAAAAAATAAAAATAACATTTTCAAAAATAATAAAAAATTATAGTATTTTAAATCATTCCTAAACCACTAGAAAATATTTTGAGTCATTATTTAACACCTTAGACTTTCTAAAAGAATAAAATGTGCATTTAATACTCATCTTCTCTAAAAAAGACTTATTTGTACTATAAGTGATTGCAATTTTAAGAATTTCAAGTGAAATTTCATTGAAATTCTTGTTTTGAAATTGTTTTGAAACACTAGTGAAATGTTCTTACCAAAGAACAGTGGGGATTAATTTGTTTAGACAAAATTTTTGAAAATTTGGAAAAATTATAAAAAAAAATTCCAAAATCTCAAGATAATGCCAAATCTTGCCAAAATTTTTGATATATTACAATTTCAAATGGAATAAAAAGCAGAAACCCTAAGAAGCTATTGTAAAATTTTGAAACATGCTTTGGCCTCTCCAATACTATTTTTTGAAACCTTTGTTGATTTTTCAAAGAAATAACAACATTTGAGTCATCGATTACAAGTTTGAAGCTGAGTTGCAACGCCGTCAACTTATGATTCATCTCTTTTCCATCCCAAAATGATTTTTTCAGCTTTGAAATCATAAAAGGAGGTTTTGAAATCCATTTTGGAATGGATTTACAGTGATCTTTGTAGTTAGTGACTTTCAAGGTTAAAATCGACGCATAAACACATTACATACCTCCCTTCTGTCAATAGCAACCTACAACCCATTATTCCTGTTTGAATCCACCCCATTAGCCTCAAAATCATTGCTAGAGTGGTCGAAATAAGCAAAGGAGTGTTTGAAATCCGCATTTGAACAAATTGAGCATGAAATCTAAGCGTGGAAGCTGTTGTTCATTGTTCACGGTATAAGGAGTTTATCTATCAAAGGTGCATTTTCGTCTATCAGTCGCATTTCACGTTATTTGATTCTTAATCAGCAATTTTTACCCAAATTAGGTTTGTTTTTTACTTTTTCTTTAAATTTTTTTGGAGCAAATGCATCTATTATATTAATAATCATGATTTGACATCATTTTTTAGTATTTTCTTAATAGATTTTCTATCATATGAATTAAAATGGGTTGTAGATTGGGTTTTCTATTTAAACAACTTTTAAAACATATGAGAAATGAATTTTTAAAAATTTATTTAATTTAAATTATAAAATATTATTTAATAATAATATTAATTAATTAATTATGTTGTCTCTTGTCATATAATTATTTATGGAGTTAGCTTTTAACATATACATTTATATTTTTGTAAGTTATTAAAATAAATGGGGTCAAAAATATTTATAAAATTACTGATAAAATGACATGTATAATTAGAATAGTAAAATTATGCATAAACTTTTTAGGTATAAAAAGGGTTAGTGCCTTTCTTGTTGAATTGATTTTATGTAACTAATGTTAATTGTTCTATATTATTGTTGTTTTTATTTATAAGTTCACTATGTCGAGCTCAAGTATGTTTCCTTTATGTCATATATATTGATATTTAACGTTATGTTTTTTGTTCTAAATGTGAATTTGGATTTATCATGATTTATTATGAAGTTTTATGAAAGATTTTCTAATTTTTCTGTATTTTTTTAAAAATATATATTTGTAGCAAAGTAGTTTGGGGAAATTTTTAAAAATTTCTTCGAAATTAACAAAATTTTCTCCTTTTAGGCCTAGCAATTTTTTTTCTTTTAGCGAAATTGTGAACACTAGTTACAACTTAGAAAATTCATTTATCAATTAAAGAAATATAACATAAATTAGAATCTTTGTTAAAAGCATCAACGTTAGTGACTCCCCTTTATCAATCTTCTATTTAGTAAAAAGTTTAAATCCCCTTGTGTTGTATTTCTTTGATACCACCAATCTACTAACACCATGTCACTAGCTTTTGTATCTTTTGAAATATTAACAAAAGAGATGAGACATGATATACAATATTAAATTATTTTACAAAGAGAACTAACATATGAAAATGGAAAAATTTCCTTTTCCCTTTATTATAGTATCTCGTGTGGCATTAATTAATTTATTATTCACCAATTACCAATTTCGTATGGAAACCTATGCTTTAATCTTGGTTATAAACTTTAACACAATAAATCTAAGGGGAATTTGAAGCCAATATCAATAGCTACTAATTGCGCAGGTGAAGAAAATTAAAGTCTTTAGTAAATGCTGAAGAACTAAATATGAAATGATATTTTTCAATGCCTTACT
Source organism: Pouteria campechiana (assembly GCA_036873735.1). Classification (NCBI taxonomy): domain Eukaryota; kingdom Viridiplantae; phylum Streptophyta; class Magnoliopsida; order Ericales; family Sapotaceae; genus Pouteria; species Pouteria campechiana. The sequence continues at coordinate 38,406 of JAYJMB010026065.1, forward strand.
TGATTTTCACTCTTATTTGTAATCCATTACAACAAGTAAACTATAAACCAATAAGCCATGAGTTCAGGCAACTATGTACATGTGTATTTACAAGTTGCTTAATTGGAGGAGGTTATAATTAGACAACTATGCTTACAAATGGCTATGTATAGTTCTATACTCATGGTAGTCCTTGCAAGTGATAATGTGCACGTTATTAGCTACCCTCAAGTTGAATGGTAGGCTCAATGAACTAAAACTTGTATTGCAGAGATTCCAAGCAAAAAGATAACACATTTTTTATGAAGATATTGTTAGTCTCTTACAGAATGATAGCTCGGGGGGGGGGGGGGGGGGGGGGCGTGT
>JAYJMB010026076.1:0-28594 GCA_036873735.1 Pouteria campechiana
CTTACTCACACTACTACAGAAAATTAGATTGGAGCAAGGTTCTAAATTTGGGTGCCCACGACAGCACCACCAATCCCATATGGAAGTGGAAGATGATCCACTATGACTTGTGCAAGGTTTATTTTCATTTTGTTCTTCAAAGCCCATAGAACTTTTGCATCTTTTTCTGAAATTGAATGTGTGGCTTCTATCCTTAGATACACATTATTTATCACCATTATGTATGCCAATTTGTAATCCAGGCTGAGATGGATGGCATGTAAATAATTTTTTTTTGCATCTATTTCAACTCCTGGTAGGTCTTAGAATAATCTTACTCTGCTTGATGGTAACTCAACATGTTCTTCTTCAATTTCAGGGAGGTTAGAAGATTCTTCTTAATTTATTAGGGGATAGAGTTATCTCAATCTCTCCTATCCATGATTTCTATGTACTTGAATTTAGATTATCGATTAGACCCTTTACCATTCTAGGATAATATGGCTCTTTACAACTCAGAAATTCAGTCCAACCTTGGAATCAGAGACATTCACATACTTCCAAGTTCATTCCTATTTCTCCGAATGCCTCAAAATTAAATGCTCTACCCTTGAAAATTTTCTTATTTTCATACTTTTCAAGATATCTAGAGTAGTCATTTTCACTATTAAGGAAAATTACTTCAAATGTGTCATCCTCACGCCTCACTCTTTTAGAAATACCTGTCTTTGAGGCTTCTCCATTTCCTTCCTTCTATTGCTTGAATTAGTTATTTTTGTTCTTGCCATTATAGTAGAAAAAAGTGGGGATTCAGAAATTGATGGAGGAGATAAGATGGAAGAGTTCCTTGAACTTTGGAGTTTGAATTTGGCTGGAAGTTGAGGAGTTTTTTTGAAGGGATGTTTTAGGATGCTCTAGGGAAAGGGTTTTAGGTTTTCGGAAGTTTTTGAATAGTTAAATAGAGTTTCAGAATTTCAGCTTCTCTAAATTATTTTATTAGAGGCTCTGAAGACAAGATATGTAATCTTCGGAGGCAACGATCATGATGGTTCAGTGACTACAAAGCTTTACTTTGGAGGCTGTATAAACTATCGAAGGCTACAAAATGATTTTTGGTGGTTCTGAAGTTTTATTTCGGGGGTATAGAATTCTTTCGGAGGCATTTTAGTCCCCCTTTGGAGAGTTAAAAATTTGTTTCGGAGGCTCAAAATTACCATAAATTTTCAAATTTGTTCTCTTTGTGCATTTTTCATCAAAGTTATCAGTAATGAACATGTTTTCCATCTTATAGATATTTTATTAATTTTCAACTTAAGCATTTGGATCTAAAATACCTAATTCTGTTCTTAATTTACTAAATCTATCTTCTAAACAATGTTTAGTAAAGATATCTGCTAATTAATTTTTAGTGGGCAAAAATTCTAAACACCTATTATGATTTTGAACATGATCTCTGATAAAGTGATGCCTAATTTCTATATGTTTTGTTCTGGCATGTAAAACTGGATTTTTGGTCAGACTTATAGCACTAGTGTTGTCACATCTTATGGGAATATCAACATAGTTAAGACCAAAATTACTTAATTGCTATTTCATCAAAAGGATCTGAGCACACAATTGTCAGCTGCTACATACTCTACTTCAGCAGTTGATAATGCCACAGATGTCTGCTTCTTGGAAAACCATGATATGATCATGCTTCCAAGAAATTGACAAGATCTTGAGGTACTTTTTCAATCTACTTTATATTCAGCAAAATCTGCATCTGAGTACCCTACTAAATTACAATCAGAACCTTTTAGATACCACAAGCTGAGATTCTTTTTACAGCAATTATGTGTGACTCTTTGGGATCTAACTGAAGCCTAGCACACATGCAGATACTAAATATTATATCTGGTCTACTTGCAGTCAAGTGCAATAATGATCCTATCATCCTTCTATAGAATTTGTTACATACTGATTTACCTCTTTCATCTTTGTCCATCTTTATTGAAGTGCTCATTGGTGTTCTATATCTTTTACCATCTTCAATATTGAATTTCTTTAGAAGTTCTTTTGTATATTTGACTTAGTGAATGAAGATTCCTTCTTTCTCTTATTTGATTTGTAGTCCCAAGAAGAAATTAAGTTCACCCATCAAGCTCATTTCAAATTCTTCCTCCATAGTCTTAGAAAATTTTTGACAAAAATTTTTGTTAGGTATACCAAATACTATATCGTCAACATAAATTTCAACTATAAATACTATATCATCAACATAAATTTGAACTATAAGAATGTCTTTCTTTGCATGTTTAATGAAGAGAGTGGTATCCACTTTACCCCTTGAAAAATCTTTTTCAATCAAAAATTCGCATAGCCTGTCATACAAAGCTCTAGGAGTTTGTTTCAAGCCATAGAGGGCTTTTTTGAGTTTGAATACATGATTTGTATAATGAGGATCTTCAAACCCAGGTGGTTATTCCACATATACCTCTTCATTAATGAAACTATTCAAGAATGCACTCTTTACATACATTTGATATAGTTTGAAATCCATATATGATGCAGATGCAAGCAGCATTCTAATGGCTTCAATTCTTGTAATAGGGTCATATGACTCTTTAAAGTCAATACCTTCTTCTTGATAATACCCCTTTGCAACTAATGTTGCCTTATATCTTACCACAACTCCTGATTCATCTAGTTTGTTCCTGAAAATCAATTTTGTTCCTATAACCGATTGATAATTTGGTCTTGGAACAATAGTCAAGACATCATTTCTTTTAAACTAATCTAATTCTTCTTGCATAGCTAAAATCCAAATTTCATCTTCTAATGCTTGATCTATGCAAGTTGGTTATAATTGAGAAATAAAAGTTGGTTATAATTGAGAAATAAAAGCAAAATTGCTACATATTTGGTGATAGGATGATCTAGTTCTAATTTTATCGAACACATCACCAATTATCCGATTTTCAGGATGAGCATGCATAAACCTCCAATCTCTAGTAAGAGATGAGTTACCTTCCTTATTTACCTCTGTTATGGATGGTTCAGCTTCATCTATTGTTGTCTCTGATAGTGGAGCTTCTTCTTGATCATCTTGTAATTTTAGTTTCTCCACACTTGTTGGAAGATTATCTGTCTCATCACCAAAATCACTATTTCTTTTTGTAGAGTTAGTATGTTCATCAAATTTAACATAGATGGATTGCTCTACAATCTTAAGTGTTCTAAATGCTTTACTAACAATGGAATATACCCAAAAAATACCTTAATCAGATCTACTATCAAATTTTCCAAGGTTTTTTTTTTCCATTATTAAGAATAAAGCATTTACAACCAAAAGTATGAAAATATGAAATATTTAATTTCTTGCCATAGTATAATTCAAATGAATTTTTGTTAACTATGGATCTAGTAAAGATTCTATTAATAATGTAACATTTAGTGTTCATTGCTTTAGCCCAAAAATACTGTGGGAGGCTGTATTCACTCAACATTATCTTTGCCATCTCTTGCAAGGATCTGTTCTTCCTTTCTCCTACCCCATTTTGTTGGGGTGTTCTTGGTGCAAAAAAAGTTTGAAGAATACCATTACTTTCATAGAAATTATTGAATCTATGATTCTCGAACTCTCCACCATAATCACTCCTTATGGCAATAATATGAGAACTTTGTTCATTTTATAAATGTTTAGAAAATACTTCAAAGAATGAAAAAACTTCATCTTTGGATGCTAGAAACATTACCCAGGTAAATCTACTATAGTCATCTACAATGACATATGCGTAATGTTTTCTTCCAAGGCTTCTTGTCATTGTTGGTCCAACTAAATCCATATTTAGCAATTGAAGGGGTTTGGTTGTGTATATTTCTCTATTTGATTTGAATGATTCTTTTACTTGCATGAATGCTTGACTTTCATGCAAGTAACAAACAACTTATTATCAAATTTGAATTTTGGTAAGGTAACAACTAGATCATTATTATATAATTTTTCAATCAGATTTTTTTTGGCATATCCTAGCCTTCTATGCCACAACATGGGTTCATTATCACTCACAACAAGACACTTAGCTTGAATATCTAAAAGATCAATCAAATATATATTTTCATGTCTTCTACCATATACTATAACTGATTAAGACTTATCTAATATAGAATAAGATTGATGTTCAAACACAGCTTTGTAGCCTTTGTCACAAAACTGACTTATGCTAAGAAGATTGTACTTTAATCCTTCTACTAAAAGTACATCTGAAATTGAAGTCGATTGAGGTTGGCCGACTTTACCGATCCCAACTACTCTACCTTTACCATTATCACCAAAGGTTCCTGTTCCACGAGATTTCATTTTCAATTCCATAAATAGCTCCTTATTCCCTATCATGTGCATTAAGCAACCACTATCGATATACCATGTATTGCTCTTTGTGGCTCCCAAGTGCACCTGCATAGATAAAGTTAAGTCTTAACTTTTGGTATCAATTTTGGAATGGGTCTAGGTTAGTTAGTTGCAGGTAATGTTGTTACCCATTGTTTCTTGGGTAGAATAGTTTTAACCGAAGGAATTTAGGTTGCATTTAGTACATTTGCAACTATCTTTGGAACTCAAATTGTTGTCTGTTTAGGTTTGAATTTTCTATGTTGTTGTTGTTCACTTCTTTTCTTTGGTTTCATTTTTAACAAAGTGAAAGTTAATGTCTTTTTCAGAGCATTGTTTTCAGCTACTACTTGGTCAACTATGCTATTGGTGTTATTGCTTCTCTTGAGTTTAGAATTTTCTTCCTTGACTTTGGAGCATTTATTTACTTTGGAGCATTCATTTGTAATTCTTTTGAACTCCTTTTTACTTTGTCTATGCTTTTCTTTCAAAGTAATAAAATTTGAATATAATTCTTCCAACATTTCTTCATGATTGGGAGTTTTAAAATCAGAATTTACCTACTCTTCATAGATTTCCATGAAGTTGATTCCTGTATGAAGTTCATCATAAGTGCTTTTGTTTGGAGAAAGTTGACTGATTTGAGCTTCATGTTCTTCTTCTTCCTCACATTCACTTTCATTTATAATGGTCTCTAGCTTCTCCCATGCTGCTAGAGCTTTCTTTTTCTTCTAGAATTTTCTCCTCATTTTGTTGTTGTTGTTGTTGTTATTGTTATTGCTTTTGTTTCTTCTGTCGAAGTATGAATTGTATCTCTTCTTTTGCTGATCATTTTGTTTCTTATTTGGCTCTAAATAGTCAAACTTCATATGTTCAGGTTTCCCACAATTGTAACAAGTGGGTGGTTCTTGCTTTCTATCATTGCTTCCAAAATTGTTCCTTGAATTGTTTCCAAACTTTTTCTTCTTTAGTATGAATTTGAATCTTCTCGTAATCATTGTCATTTTCTCATCTTCATCTTCACTTGTAGATGCATCAGTTTGGGATTCGTCATTCTCTAACTCAGCTTTAAGAGCAATTGCTTTCTTGCCCTTTAGTTATGTTATATTTTTCTGCTCACTAACACCTCATGAGTCATAAGAGAACCCATAAGTTCTTCTAGACTTATTGTGTCCAGATTCTGTGCTTCCTGGATTGCTGTTACTTTTAAGATCTATTGCTTTGAAAAAGATCTTAAGATTTTCTTCACCATTTTGGACTCTGCATATTTTTATCCTAGATTTTTTAGCTCATTTGTTATCTTTTGAAACCTTCCAAACATATTTGAGATTAATTCTGTCTCCTTCATGTTAAAAGTTTCATATTCTTACACAAGAAGTCTTAATTTTCCTTACTTGCTTTGTGTCTTCATGTGCTACCTCTAGTTTGTCTCAGATTTCCTTTGCAATATTGTAAGAGATATCTCATCAAACTTAGAGGATATAAGAGCACAATAAAGGTAGTTCTTTGCCTTAGCATCTTTCTCAGCTACTAGAATATCCTCAGCAGTATATTTATCTTTAGTATTTAGGATAATCAAACCATCCATGATGGTTTTCCATAACTGATAATTTTAGGCAATAAAGAAATTTTTCATTCTCATCTTCCAGTATCCATAGTTTGTACCATCAAATAGTGGTGTGTTAGTCCCAAAGGTTAGACAAAACCCAAAAGGGGAGGGCTAAATTTGGTACTTAAAAATTACTTCTCAACCCCTTTTAGGATTACTCTTCCCTCTAGCAATCAATCACTCAATCAACAAATGCATAAAAAAAGTAAGACACAATGATTTTTATAGTGATTTGAGTAAATACTCTACTCCACTCTTCTAGGAGCATTTTTCTCTTAGTGTCTTGGGTTCTACTATTCCCAATAGCAAAAATATAATAATGTCCTAACACTCTTCTAGATTCCAGCTCTAGGGGGTATAAACAAGTGCCCCCAACACTTCTAGATTCCAGCTTCAAGGGGCGTAAACAAATGTCCCCAACACTCTTCTGGATTCCAGCTCTAGGGGGTGTGAATAATGAGATCTTGTCTACACTTAGACAGTCACAGCTCTTCTTGAGTCTAGTCTCCATGACTAGCTCAAGGAACTTTACAAGAGATGAATATTAGAAATTTAAGCATAGGAATTTCTCAGTGAGCACAGGAAAAGGTTTCTGAAAGTTGAAAGCAGAAGTAAATGATCTTTCCAAAGGTAGTTAAGAGCCTTCAAAGAAACATTGAGAAAGGTTAGAATGCAAAGCTGTTTACTCTTGAAGGATTGCAGAAGGTTTAGATTAGATCAGTAAATGCTCTCAAGAGGTTTTTGAATGATTTTCTCAATACTTGGTTTTTCTGCAGCTCCAACAATGCTTCATTTATAGCTACTTTGAATTCTAGTCGTTGGTGGTAGATGAGCTCCATTAATAATAGAGGATGTTTTGATTGGTGTATTTTGAATTCTGCTTATTCCTCATATGTTGGAATGCCTGCAGCACTGACCTTGAAGAAGATGATTTCTGGTTTCTCAATAAGCTCTAGTCGAGGTATTACTACAATGGATACCTCTTTCATTAATATAAAAAGATTGTAATAAATGTTGAATGAAGACCAACAATTCATTTTAACCATCGCTCGTCTATTATTTACGATAGACGAAGTATCTATCTAATGGTCCATAAGACAAAGTTCCTTTGTCTTTATCTTTCATAAGTGACAGATGAATTAGCCATTCAATTTCTTTGTCTGTTGTATCATAGAGCCATAGATGTCTTGTTGCTTCAGCACTTCATCTATTGGGTTTGTCTGTTATAAGTAACAGACAAAGTGATGGATCGTAGATGGATTTTCTTCACATCTTTATCTAATGGAATATTTCTCTCCTTTGTCTGTTAACGGCAGACGATCATTAATGAATTCTTTATTTTGCCAGATGCTCCTTGCTTCTTCCACTTTATTTGTTGATAGCAGATGATCACTAATAAATTCTTTGTTCTATCAGACGCTCCTTGCTTCTTCCTCTTTATTTGTTGATGGTAGATGATAACTGACGAATTCTTTGTTCTACCAGATGCTCCTTGCTTTTTCTGCTTTATCTATTGACAATAGATGATTATTAGCTCACTTATGATAGACAAAGTTTCTGCTCTATCATACAATTCTTGCTTCTCCACTTTGTCTATTGATGGCAAATGATGCTTTTGTTCTGCTAAAAGGATATTCACTTCTTTGGCCTTTGTCAGTTCTCATCAAACGACCATTGGCATAGCTATGGTTACTTATGATAGACGAAATCTGTTATATACATACTATCTTGCATTTGTCATATATGATTTTCCATTTTGACAGATGAATGGAAACAGCCGAGCCTTTTCACTCATGATTTGTCTATTGTAACACTTCATCTTTTGCTTCTTTACTAGCTCAAGCTTTGTCACCATGGAATATATTTTCTATGCTCATTTTTCTTTAAGACCTGCAACTTGATTATGCATGCTAAAAACTTAATAACGACCATTATTATATAATCTTTAATCAAGTTTTGTTTGTCATTGAAACCATGCATTCATGTCAACATGGTGGTCTAGAAGTAAATTAACCTTCAGAAAAAGTGTTGTAAAAATAGCAAGCCATAGAGATCTTTTCACAAGTTATATGATTAGAATAGTAATGTATAACTGGTGAAGCCTGCACTGATACCAATTGTTGGTCCCATTCAGATGGTAACTCAAGATGAGGGGTGAATTGAGGTTTTTTAAAAATTTTAGTTAGATAATAGTTAAAGTGAAAGACTAAAGAAATTCCTAATAACTCAATGCACTTAGACAAGTATTTTTATAGTGGTTCTGCCCTTCACTTGGATTCCTACTCCACTTCTCTGAGTTAGCCTTTACTGCTAAACTCAAGTTCCACTAACACTTGTTGGTTTCCAAGGTCACCAACAAACTTGCACAAGTTAGTTTTTCAAGCTTACCAACAAACTTTACAAGTACTTAGCAAGTATTCTACTTACTTTCGCCACACAGATGTAAGTTAAAAACTTGCAGAGATATGCAGAAATAAACTTGTACAAATATTAATGCCTCTAATTGGTTGATTTTGTATGAAGTTGGAAAGCAGTAAACACAAATAATATAGCACTAAAAGTAATGAGATTCAATCTCCAGAAGTGGTTGAATGAACGACTTTGAATGCTTCTTTGAATGAACTGTAGTGGAGTTGAAATCGTGGAAGAAAAAGCCTTAAAGACTTAGTAAATGCTTTCTCTTGTTTTTCAGTGTGAAAACCATTTTTTTATCTTCAATCTCACTTAACTTATTTTTTATGTTAGTTTTCTATCTTTCTTTGAGATCTCTAACTTTCACTATTGTGGTAGGTGATAAACATTAAATGCTGAAAAACATTCGAATTTAAGACCATTGTACTTTCAGTGCTATTTCAGAGGCTATGAACTAACATCAGATCCTCCAAACTTCTAAGAAGCATGAAGTTTCCACAACTCACACAAGTTACCATTACTTCAGATGCACTGAAGATGTCCTTCGGAGGCTCCAAAATGGCATTACCAAAATTACTTGCATCGGGACCGTGGAGGCTGACTATAAAGTAATTAACTCTATGACTCCAAAATATTTTTCTGTCTCCAAAGTAAATATTTGATGGCTCCGAGGAGACCAATTTTGAAGGTTGTAGTTGTCTCTGAAATACCCTGTCATCTCCAAAGTTATTTTGGCTCCATTTTGACTGCTTGACTTAACTCCGAAATTCTGATTTATCTTTGAAGTAAGTGGTCAGCAACTTCGAAAGAGTTCATTGTCTCGAAAGTGCCTTGTTGACTCTGAAGGACTTAGCATAGCCCTGAAGATTGCATACTTGTGATTCTTAAGTGCTTTGACTGTCTCTGAAGGTTGTCAGCTCGTAACTCCAAAGTAATTAGATTTACTCTAAAGTAAAGAACTTAACCCCAAAGATTGTATATTCATGAATTCAAAGTGCTATCAACACTATGATGTTATTTTCCTATCTATCAAGTGCTTTAGTGACTCTGAGACTTTTTTGCTTAATCCGAAGCTTACGACTTTGTGATTCTGAAAGATTATTGATGAGAAAATAAAATATTATATTTATTCCCTTAATACTTAATATTTTACACCTATTTAATTTCTATATATACTCATTATTATTATATTTCAATTTAAGAGACAATTGGAGTGATTAAGTACAAAAAGAAGTCAATTGAAGGAGTCAATTGAAGGATTTTGAATAATTTTAGCATCACTCTATATTTTGGTCATAACTCTCTCATCTGACTTCTAATTGAGATGAATAAAGATGTTCTGGAAACACAAGAAAATGTTCTACAATGTTTATGTTGGAGGTTTTGAGAGATAAGTACTACATCAAAGAAAAATATAGGAAGAATGCCAAAGTCAAGATGCAGTGCAGAGGAGAAGCAAAAAGGAGCAAAGCAGTCGAAGGCAGCAAGCCGGCACTGTCGGCACCCAAATTGATGCAACCACCCAACCACCAGACAGCAAGGTGGCACCAACAGTGCCCAACTCAGTTCCCACTTTTCAAAACTTGCAAAAATTGCATATTTTGCATATTTTGACTCTATATAAATTGCAGTTTCTTAGGGTTGTTGGGGATTCTTTTGCTAGAGTTTTGTGGAGAACTTTTTGCCGGCTTTCGATAGAGAATCTTCTTCTTCTCTCTTTATTTTATTTTCTTTATGATTTCATTGCTCTATGTGGCTAAACTTTTATTAAAGAGATAGAAGCCTCAGAATCAATATACTATGAGATCTAATTTAATTTAATTGTTTAATTTATACTTTGAGTATTGAATGTTCTTCTTCGTTCATGATTATGATTGTTATGCTTAATTGCTAGGAGGTCTACTAGTTTATTATTCATTGCAATCTATTGCTAAATTAGATATCAAATCTGTAATCACTTGATCCCTCTAATTTATGAAGCAACTAAGGTTTAATAATTTGCTGTTGTTGCAGTCATTAAATCTTAGGAAGAATATTTGACTAAATTAAATGCAACCACTGGTGCTTGTGTTGTTTAGCTTCACCAATTTCTACAAATCTTAATACTGCTATTAGATTAAACCTTTAGCGTTGGTCTTGGGTTGTTTAGTGGTTAGGGTTAATTAGAATGTTGGTTTCTAATTAACTATGTTGAAGGAGAGAGAGGAAAAATAATTCCAATGGTAAATATTTAAAGTATGGGTTGATTTATAATTATATTAATAATCAGTTATAAGATTCTGATGGTGGATCTTGACTTGAATCAAGGTTTTCTTCTCTGATAGATTTCTTTTATAACACTTTTTTCATTACATTCAAAACCCTTCTTTCTTATTCACATTACATAACACTAAGTTAGATACTCCTCGTGGCATTGACCCTTACTCACACTACTACAGAAATCTGAAATTATAGCAAGGTCACCAAATTTTTGGCACCATTGCTAGGGAGGCATTCTAGTTAATTTTTATGCTTTTGTGATTTCTCCTATTTATTTTTATTTTTATTTTCTTTTATGATTCATTAGATTCTCCTTAATTGTTTATGAATGCAACTCGATCTTCTAATCAAGGTAATTTGTAGTACGAACTAGAAATTGAGAGAAATTTACATAGATTAAGGAGAGAAGCTCAGAGAAATTTTGAAAAGGAGGAAATCATGGCTGGAACTCAAACTTTAAAAGAGCCTGCCACACCTGATTTGGATTAGCAACCCTTATGCATAATGTTTCCCACTTTAAATGCTAGTGTTAATTTCAAATTAAAATCTGGACTAGTTCATCTCCTGCCCACTATCCATGGTCTTACAGGTGAAGATCCACACAAGCATCTAAAGGAATTTCACATAGTGTGTACGAGTATGAAATCAATAGGGGTGACTAAAGTGCAAATCAAACTGAGAGCATTTCCATTCTCTTTAAAGGATTTGACTAAGGATTGGCTTTATTTTTTACCATCTAGCAGCATCACTACATGAAATGAGATGAAGAAGTTATTTTTGGAGAAATATTTTTTAGCTTCAAGGGCGGCCAACATTAGAAAGAAAATTTGTGATGTGAGACAGCATATTGGAGAATCCCTATATGAATATTGGGAGTGTTTCAAGAAATATGTGCATGTTGCCCCCATTATCAAATTAGTGAACAACTATTCATCCAGCATTTCTATGAGTGAATTCTACCCACTAAAAGGAGCATGATTGATGCTGCTAGCAGAGGAGCTTTGGTGGATAAAACTCTTGAAGATGAAAGGGATTAGATTGAAAATATGGTAGTTAACTCACAACAATTTGGCAATAGGCTTGACTCTCTATCCAAGCTTGCTAATGAGGTAAGTGTTTCCTCCCTTGAACAATAAATTGCAAGTCTGACTTCTCTTGTTCATCAATTAGCTGTAGGAAATATGCAGACAGTGAAAGCTTATGGAATTTGTTCAATAGTAGGACATCCAACTAATACATGTCCAATTCTTCAAGAGGATCTCATTAAGCAAGTGAATGCAATGAGTAGTTTTTCTGGACAACCACAGAGGAAGTATGATCCTTATTCAAATATATACAACTCAGGATGTAGGGATCATCCCAATTTTAGCTATGGGAAACCACAAGTAAATCAGCCCATAACTCAAAATCGCCCAAATTTTTTGTAGTACAAACAACCATACCCACCTAAACAACAACAAGGACAAACTTCTAACTCTAGTATGTCTTTGGAAGATATTGTTAAGTCTTTTGCCTCTAACACTTTACAATTTGAACAGGAGATGAAAGTTAGCATTTAGAGTTTGGAGAATCAGATGAGTTAGATGGCAATAACAATCAATCGGTTAGAGACACAAAATTCAGGAAAATTGCCTTCTCAAACGATGGTGAACCCAAGAGAAAATGTAAGTGTAATTATTTTGGGATGCGGTAAAGAGGTTAAAATTCTAGAAAAGATGACTTATACACCAATGGAAAAAATAAAAGGGGAAAGCGTTGTTGCAGACTGGAACAATGCTTTCCCCTTTTATTTTTGAATTAAACCAGTACCACCTTTTCCTGAGGCTTTAGCAAAATCTCAAAAAATTGAGCGATATCAAGATATATTTGAGACTTTTCATAAATGCGAGATAAACATTCCACTTTTTGATACCATTAAACAAGTACCTCATTATGCTAAATTCCTGAAAGAATTATTTATAATAAAGAGGAAACAAAAACTCCAAAGATATGAGAAAGTGAGAGTAGGGGAGAATGTTTCTATAATCACTCAAAGAAAACTCTCTACAAAGTGCAAAGATCCAGGTATGTTTACTATGTTAGGTAACACTAAACTTAAAAAGGCCATGTTAGATTTAGGAGCTTCCATTAATATTATGCCTTATTCTTTATATGCTTCTTTGAAACTTGGACCTTTGAATAAGACTGGTATTGTGATTCAATTGATGGATAGATCCAATGCTTATCCTAAAGGTGTAGTTGAGAATGTTCTTATGCAAGTCAATGATTTAGTCTTTTCTGCTAATTTTTATGTGCTAGATATAGAGAATGGTAATCAAACTACTCCTATTTTGTTAGGAGGACCCTTCCTAAAGACATCTAAGAATAAGATAGATGTTCACAATGGCACACTTACCATGTAATTTGATGGTGAAATTGTTAAATTTAACATTTATGATACAATAAAATATCCTGATGATGATGATCCTGTGTACTCCATTGATGTGATTGATTCTTGTGTACAAGAAGTTGTTGAACTTGATGAAAAAGATGAATTGGAAATTATCATTAGTAAACATCTTGAGAAGGAGAATGAGTTGTTACCTTTGAGTACTGATTTGCAAAAAACTCTTACAGCATTGGATGACTTTCCAAAATTACCAAAATCAGGTAAAGACACTTACATTGAGTTATTAGTTTCTAACAATAGCCTTTTACCCTCTATTTTGCAGGCATCTACTCCAGATTTGAAGCCTCTTCCCAATCACCTCAAGTATATGTTCTTTGAAGATGGAGAAACCTTGCGTATGATCATCTCTAATAAACTCAATGCATTACAAGAAGAGAAACTTGTGCATGTTCCTAAGAAGCATAAGAGGGCTATCGGTTGGATAATGAAAGATATTAAAGGAATTGACCCATCTACATGCATGCTTCATTATTTCCAGTTTTCAATTGCTCTATATTGAAGAAATATGCAGTGAGTCAAGCCAACAACTATAAACAAAAGCGTTGCTTGGGAGGTAACCCAAGGAGAGTTTGTGTTTCCTTTTCTTATTTTTGCATTTATATTATGGTTAGTTTTGTATCTTCTTTGCATTTGACCTTACATTGGGGACAATGTAAGTTTTAAGTGTGGGGGAGGGGATTTAGGTTTAGGTTTAGGTTGTGTTTTTATTTTTATCTTTACTTTTATTTTTGAAAAAAAATTGAGAGAGATAGTTTTACCCTTTGTTTTGGTGATTTCTGATGATTTGAGGTTGAGGATGTCATGAACAAGATTCAAGTGCGATTGAAAAATTCATAACATGATTAATTAAGTAATGCTACAATTTGCTATTGCTTAGTTTAGTTATTTTCCTTGAGAATGGAGATGACTAAATTTTGTAGATAAAAGCTAGTGAGATTTATTTCTCTAGAACTTGCTTGGATTCTCTTTGAGATCACATTGATAGCCTTCTTTGTTTTGAACTACATGAGCCTAATAGCTTACCTTGTGATTAATTTTTCCTCTTGTTGAGCCCCTTTGAGCTTTATAGATTTTTATTGTGAACTTATATTACAAGCTTGAAGCCCAAAAAAATAATATCTTTACCCACGCCATAGATCTGGTGGAGCATGGGTTATTATTATGCTATATATGGGTGTACAAGAAATAAAGTATGGGGGTGTCAAAATTTGTGGAATGACTATGATTGGTGAAATAGAATAGATTGTTGTTCTTAAAATTGAAAAAAAAAATGTGTGTCAAAATGAAACAAAAAGTAAGAAAAATAAAAAGAAAAAGAAAATATCAAAATTCCAAGGGAAGGGGTCTGTTTTTACATCATATATTCAAAGGTAAAAGATGCTAAAGAAAATAAGTGATTATACATATTTTATATATTTAAGCATGAGTTGATTTATTTATACTTCATAGTTTCAATGCTTTTGAGTTACATCTCAAAATATTTCTCACCTTTACCCTAAACCCCATTACAACCCATGAAAAGTCCTTATGATTCATGATATGCATGCAATCCCAATGATAGAGAATGAGAAGATGTGCAAGCTTATAGTAGATCATTTTCATTAGAATGAATTTGAGCAAAACATATACCATTCAAACACATGAGAGTAGAGTGTTTATTTTCATGAGAGTTCTACTTATTTAGTTTAATCTATCTTCAAGAGAGAATGCTTACTGAATGATTGTAGGTTGTGTAAGAATGATTTATTGATGAAGTGTTATGAGTGTTGAAAAGTTTTAGTTATTCTTTGTTTATGATAATTGCAACCTTGATAATCTTTTGGGGAGAGTGAATTTGAGTTTTGCCCAAGGACGAGCAAAAGTTAAGTGCGGTGGAATTTGATGAGAATATAAAATATTATATTTTATTCCCTTAATACTTAATCTTTTATACCTATTTGATTACTATATGCACTCATTATTATTATATTTTAATTTAGGAGATAATTGAAGTGGTTAAGTGCAAAAGAAAGTCAATTGAATGATTTTGAACAATTTCAACATCACTTCGTATTTTGGTTATAACTCTCTCATCCGACCTCTGATTAAGATTACTAAAGATGTTATGGAAACAAATGAAAAATTTCTACAACTTTCATGTTGGGCATTTTGAGAGATAAGTACTACATCAAAAGCAAATATAGGTAGAATCCCAAAGTCAGGATGCAGCGCAGAGGAGAAGCAACAATGAGCAAAGCAGTCGGAGGTAGCAAACCGATGACGCCGGCGCCCATATCGATGCAACCACCTAACCATCAGATAGCAAGGTGGTGCTGGCAATGCCCATCCAGTGCTGACGATGCCCAGCCAGCGTTGACGGTGCCCAACTCTATTCCCACTTTTCGAAACATGTGGAAGTTGCATATTTTGACTCTTTATAAATAGCAGTTTCTTAGGATTTTGGGGGGTTCTTTTGCTAGGGTTTTGAGGAGGACTTTTTCCAAGCTATCGATAGAGAATCTTCTTCTTTTCACTTCTATTTTATTTTCTTTGTGATTTCATAGCCCTGCATGGCTAAACTTTTATTCTTGGTTTAAGGAGACAAAAGCCTCAGAATCAATATACAATGAGATTTAATTTGATTTAATTATTCAATTTATACTTTGAGTATTGAATGTTCTTCTTCGTTCATGATTATGATTGTTATGCTTAATTGCTAGGAGACCTACTAGTTTATTATTCATTGCAATCTTTTGATAAATTAGATATCAAATCCTTAATCATTTGATCTCTCTAATTTGTGAAGCAACTAGGGTTTAATAATTTATTTTTGTTGCAGTTATTAAATTTTAGGAAGTATATTTGACTAAATTAAATGCAACTGCTGGTAATTGCATTGTTTAGCTTCACTATTCTCTACAAATCATAATGTTGCTATTAGATTAAACCTTTAGCACTGGTCTTGGGTTGTTTAGTGGTTAGGGTTAATTAGAGTGGTGGTTTCTAATTAACTATGTTGAAGGAGAGATAGGAAAAATAATTCCAATGATGAATATTTAAAGTATGGGTTGATTTATAATTTCATCAATGATCAATTATGAGAATCTGATGGTGGATGTTGACTTGAATCAAGGTTTTCTTCTCTGATAGATTTTTCTATAACACTTTCTTTATTACATTCAAAACCCTCCTGTCTTGTTTATATTGCATAAAAATAAGGTAGATACTCCTCGTGGGATTAACCCCTATTCACACAACTACAAAAATTTGAAATTACAGCAAGGTTCTAAATTTGGTTGCCTATGATAGCACACCAATTATTCCTTTGTCTCCAAGGCTTTTCAGTGGTTTCTAAAGCATTTTGGCTAGCTCAGAAGTATATGACTTCGTGACTTCGAAGGAATGAATTTTGAAATTGAAGTTGACTTCGAAGCTTTCTTGAAGACTTTAAACTATTTGTTTTCTTGTTTTAAGTATATATGTAATTTATATACTTAATTCTTATGAGCATTTACTTGGTTTCCTCCTTTGAAAAGTATGAAATTTATTCTCAAAGATTAGTTTGAAAGTATAGCTGCAAGTACTTGTGAATAGACTGTTAGTACCTTAATATTTTACTCATGTCTTTGCTCATTATCAAAGCATAGTTGGTTAAAAATGTTCATCATCAAAATCAAGCTATTTAAGATAGTATGTTTAACATTATCAATATAGTAGCAAACATTGATTGTTTACAACTAATGAAACTAAATAGGATTAATCTGGTGAATTTGGAAACTGTTATATATTTTAATCACTGTCACTTTTATCTATCCAAATTTTGCACCATGGCCAAAGTCCATTAGTTTAGACTTCTTCTATTTCCATCTTTTTACCACATTTTCATTCTTCAAACAAAATTCAAAGTTAAAGTAAATTTCTATTTGGTATGCTTAGTCCTTGTGAGAATGATATCTTACTCACTCTTTATTACTTGTTGGCAATACGTGCACTGGTGTTAAGGGAAATCTGCAACACTTGTCTTTATGAAATTTGATATAAATTTATGAAACTGATTGAAATGATATGTATTCTGATTTGATATTGTTCATCATTACTTGCTTTGATTTGATTTTGACTTGAAATTTAATATACATGTTCTGATTGATTATTTGCTTAGAATTAATGGCAGATTTATTTATCATATGCTTTTTATAAATCAACAAAGATAAAGATAACTAGTATTTCATATTTCTAGAACTTCCCTTGGTTGATTTTTCTCATAAAATGGGCTTTAAATGAGAATTATCTAATGTTTGAATGTTTCTCATGACATGCATGCACTCTATCTAATTGCACATTTTCTTTATGTTCATGGTTGTACCTAAATGTTCTATCCTTTAGTTGCATAGAGAGAAAGAAAATTATCCCTTCATATGCCAAGGGCCCCTACAAGACCTCCTATAATACCCCACCTAGGGGCCTATGCATTTTCACCTTTCCCTATAATTTCCCCCATTTGTTTAGAGACATTTGATCGAAAATTTAGCAGGATCTACCTTGAAATATGAGGCTCTATACCTATGCAATTATTTATCATATAAAATTATAATTTCAGTAACTATAAAACAATGACATTATAAACTTCACTGACAGGTGTCCAAAACTTTAGTCACATCATGATGGCAATAGCCATAACTGAAATAATATAGTTCAATCCACAATATCTTAATTATTTAGCATTATGACATATCGATACATTTCTTTATCAAATACTCAGAATACCATGAGGCCTAAGTCCTCATTATTCCAAAACAATAGCTCTATGCCATTCAGGCATAGAATATCATAATTGTGCCATTGAGGCACAATATATCATAACTATGCCATATAGGCATTAGAACATATTATGTCATAACTATGCAACTATTACATCAAGACAGTTTGTTTACTATACCCATATACACTATCAAGGAATGCTTCTCATTCCATCAGTACACACATCCATTCAATTAGCCTATAGAGAATTATGGAATACTCAAAATCCCCATCAATTCCCACCTTCACATGTACACAATGGGAAGAAGAATCATGGGATATTCCTCATTCCTATCAATCATCAATCTAAGCATTCATGGGACATAATAACATCAAATAATACAATTTAATGGGATATTTGTTACCCCATCCATCCAAGCATACACATGTTACCATAACTACCAATTCATAGACATTGACGGGATAGTCTCTATCCCCATTAATCTATTAATCCATACATTCATCCATGCATAATAGAGAAGAAACAAGGGATAAATACTGTACATGTATCACAAAATGCACATCAACACAATCATGGGACATTCTTTATCCGATCAAATGCACACAATCACAAAGTATAAGAAATACCATTCAATGTATAAGCATGGGATATCTAATATCCCTTTCCATTCCATTCATAGTTGCCCATATGCAAAGGATGGGATAATTACTATCCCCATCTAGCAATACATTCAACTAAAAAAGAGCCTACTTACCTTATAATTCTTCAAGTTCCATAGCTTCTCATTTTGTTCAATGATCCTATACATACAACAATTCCATTTACTTATAAAGGCAACTTTAACTAATTTATATCAAGCCAATGAATTACACTTTCTAGATAATATCAATCAGTCCATTGATAAGTCTATATACCTTTCAAGTGCTTAGCTGCACTCTAACATTAGCCACCAGGCTATCTAACTTACCTACCTCTATAATCATTTCCACTCATGTATTTCATGTCTTAAATACATTATGTTAATGCCTTTTTCATAACTAATTTCAGTATGTAAATTAATATGATTAATCACATCATTTCCCTCATAGAAGCATTTCATCAAACATGTGATAGGCACTATTTAAATTAACATTTCTCCTTAAGGTATATCAACTATACTCAACTAGCCCTATACATATCACATGGGTCACAATTCAAATCATAGATATATATATATATATATGTATATCGAATATCTCATTAGTCAATTTTACATATGGGGATCAAAACCCATTTCCATTTGAGATTCCAATTGGGCTAATTTTGGGGTTTTCATCTAAACCACCATTTCAAGGCTCTCTATATTAAATTACCAATTTAGAATTCTTAATCATCATTTCATTTATCAATTTATGCCATTTAGATATATATTTCCCTGAGCACCTGAGGGATACTATGGAATCAGCCAATTATAGTGTGTTTCTCATTGAGGCGTTTCCTCAAGCATCTCATAGGCATTATTCAGATTACAGAATTTCAACAAAATTTCTCAAAGGGATTTCATTTCTAATAACACACAATTAATCAACTTCTATGGAAAGTTAATTAAGCCTTTAATTCCATCAATTTGCTACTCAAACACCTTATACACATGATGCCCTTTTCAACTTTCAAGTAGGTTATGGATAACAACAAATTTTGGATTTCCCATGTTCAATTAACTCTAACAACTTGTTAATCAAGTAATTAAATATTTTTTCATGAGTTTAGCAACAAATCCCCATCATTTCACCTAAAATTAATATTCACAGAGGGTATAAAACCCCACTTGACTAAACTTCATTGATTCAGTTAGGGAAAATGAACTTACCGTCAATTCCAAGCGTGACTTTCCTTTCAAAATGAAAATCCATCCTCAAAGCTTTCATTTAACTCCAAATATCATAGCTAACCCACTATTCCCTCCTCTTTTATTGTCCAAATGGCTAAAGCTTGAGCTTGATCACATCGTGTAGTGGTTACACACCCAACTAGGATGATTTCCTAGCTAATTATCGAGAAACATGGGGTATAATTGGCCTAAGACAGCAGCTGGGGGTTAGAGAGGAGAGGGAAGAAAACTAATGGAAGAGAAATGGACTAAAATAGCCCTTAAAATTGTGAACTGATGCACAACTGACATACCATCGCCACTACACCTAGCCCATTAGATGCCAGGCATGCTCCCTTCATGAAGTGGAATTGCGGCTCCAGATATGGGCACCACTGCCCCCATTTTCTTTTTATTTTCTTCATTTATTTTCCTTCTTTTTTCTTACATTTTTAGCCATAAATTTTTCCATATAAATATGACCAATATATACATTAATGATCCCTCTTTATAGATACATTAAAATTCACTATAAATCCTCCCAAATAAATGGAGGTAATGTTATTCAATCCCTTGTACTCATAATAAATCTCTTCAAAATGATAATTTAAGAAAAATTTCCTCACTTTTAAAACTTTAGGTGTAACACTCCCCTGTGTCCACTCCCTCATATGTTGTGCCTTTTTTATTATGACAATAAGGGGGAAAGATAGTATGATAGTAAGGGAAGAAGAGAGACAATTTGGGAAGAAGATTGCGTTGAGCCAAATGGTATATATGGCAAATAGTCAAGTTTTTATGATGAGCAACAACGTATGAGTGAACACTTGTGGTACCAATAGTTGTGTTTCCAAGTATTGCAGAGACAAATATAAATAATTGTACAAAGAAGTAACCCAAATACAATGAATAACATATATAGAGAATGCATCAGCAAGCAAAATTCATTGACCGAAAGAAGGCAAGAATGCTCAGAAAGAATGACACTGAAACTTTGAAAAGAAGCCACAAAGAACATCTATAGTTATGAATTTCAAGCCTCAATGAGTGATCAAATAAATATCCTATAGATCAAGTTGTATCAGATAGCATCTACTTCAAATAGATTTAGACAAATCATTCCATAGATAAGTCAGATAAACTACTTAGACTCAACATCTGTCCGTAACACAAAGACGAATTTAGTTTACAGAAGCAAAGATGAAACAGAGCTGAACTCAAACAAATGAAGACTTAAAAATGGAGTTGAATTATTCAAATATTGGTCTCTCATATAAAGTCTATTTGAAACTGAAGAGAATCAAGAAACTTGTCTACAATCCTCTATAGAAGATACAGAAGAAGAAGTAGAAGTGGCACAGCATCCGCAAATGAACAACTTTGTCTATCAACTTCATCTATAAGTTCATCTACCCTTTGCAACAGACAAACCAATAGATGAACTATTGATTCATCCATGCCTCAATGATTCATCTATTACTTCTAACAGACAAATCATCAGACAAACCACTAAAGAAATGATTCATCTACACTTCATAACTTTGTCTATCACTTACAATAGACAAACCATGAAATGAACTATTTGCAAAACTTTGTTTGCGGCTTACAAACTTCATCTACAGATCACTATAGATAAACAATAAACAAATTTAATTCATTTATCATGAAGATGGCTTATCCACACAAACAAGAGTTATCTATTACTTACAATAGACAAAGCTACTTCATTTGATGAAAGAAAACTTTGTCTGGTAACAGAACTTCGTCTAACAAACAGTAAATAGAAGAACTTTATCTACGCCTCTGAAATTCATCCGTCACTTACAACAAACAAACTAGAAGATAAAGTAAAAATACTGCAATAATCTCAGACAAATTTATAAAGATGAAGTTGTCTGTTATGTGGATCTACTCAGAGCCAATTTGTCTATTACTTAAAGAGACAATTTAGGACTTGATCAGATAAAGTCCTCAGACAAACTATGGTTGAATCTCTATGGCATATCATGATGAGTAGAAGCTACTTGTACCATACATTCCTAACTGAACTTTCCAATCAATCTTTTATTCGAAGTAGATTCTATTAAAGAAACCGGACAAATCGAGCTTAGCTAAAGATGAAAAGAAATTCAAAGGAAAGCAGTCTTCACTCTGATAAAGGTTGCAACTTTCAGAGGCTACATCCCTTTTGGTTTAATGGGTATCTTTCTAAAATAATGAAAGAGTCTGTCATACAAAAAAGTCTTTATCCAGTAGTTGGCAATACCGAAAAGGCATCTTCTTCAAGGTCAATGCTAAAGGATTTTCAGCTACAACGAGTTTATCAAGAAGATAACTTTTCAATGAAAGAAAATTCAAAATGATCTTCAGCATCCAAAGAAAGCTAACAACCTCCAATGGACAAAAATTTCAGAAGTAATATAAAGGTAGTATAGTGTCAATGAAGAAGGTTAAGGAAGTTGAGAGAAAATTGAAAATAGAGCTTAAACGAGTAACATCTCTTAATTAGACTATGTTTCCTTCTAAATAATCAATTTTCATTATGCTAATAGATGAAGAGCCATAAAAGATCTATCTTAATCATATATCTAAAGTATTGATATTTAATATATTTCAACGAGATATTATTTTATATGTGCTTAAACTCTTTACAAATCAGCCTAGTAAAAGAGGCAATGTAATGTATAAAATGAGTACTCTTAATTAGCTATGTGAGTTTGTGGTGAGCTCAAGAAAGCCACATTGTATAAGTTGTTAGTGAGCTCTAAATAATTAATAAGTTTGCTGGTGATCATCAAAATTGGCAAGTTTTCTAGTGAGCTCGTGAAAATTAGAAGAGTGTTGGGAGCATTATGTTTATGCCCCCTGGAGCTGGAATCTAGAAGAATGTTGGGAACACTGTTTATGCCCCCTAAAGCTGGAGTCTAGAAGAGTGCTGGGAGCATTTTTGTATTTCCATTATATGGGATATAGAGGAACAAAAGGCATAATGAGTGTATGCTATTGGAAGAGTGGATATAGAGATGAGGTTCCTGAACCACTATAAAACTTTTTATGTGTGTTGTCTACTTGATTGCTTTACTTTGTATGTAACTATCTCATCATTATATTTCACATATCATTACACACACAATTACCTACCTGAAATTAGAATGGCTAAGAGAAGTTGAATATGAAAGTGAAGCAGTCACTACTTCTACTTAGCTCATTAATTTTATTTGTCCATAATTTTTGTATGCTCAATTCACCCCTCCTCTCTTGAGCTATCTACTACATGGAATTAACAGATTGCATTTACATAATCTTAAATTATCTTAAATTATCAAGTTTTATCATCATAAAAAGGGGGAGATTGTTAGCTTCACTTGTCTAGTTTTGATGATAACAAAACCTAATTAATAGAACTAATGAGAGTTTGTTGAGATGACGAAGTGCAAAAATAGTTCCAAAAGAAGAACAAGCTAATATGTCTCAGAAAGAGACTCAGAAGAAGAAGATTTCATATTTAAGATGATGTGTAAGGCTTCAAGAACTAATGTGGCAAAGTTTAGGAAGGATTTCCATAGTTTTTAGAAGTTGTATTTCAATTTTAGAAATCAATTCTATACTTCAGAGGAAATCTCAGGTTTGAGGGCAATTACAAGCCATTCCAATGGAAAAGAAAAAGAACAAAGCTTCAAAAGGAGTTCAAACTTATTTAGACATATGATGCAAGTTTTTCAAGCCAAATTTCAGTTGAAGGATATATCTGGCATCATACAAGAGCTTCAATATCGCTTCAGACGTTGTGAAACACACTGCTAAAGTAGATATAGTCATATGCCTAAATTCAAATGTAAATAAAGCTTCAAACATACTACAAGCCACTTTAGGCATTACAAAGCCAATTTTGGATGTGAAGCCAAGTCTACATGTGCTGAAATAGGAAGTCACAACACAAAAAGCCTATCATCATTTTGGACATACAGGAGTTGTTACTTCAGACATTATGAGACTTGTTTCAGATGTGTCTCCGGAATCTAAAGATATAAAGCCAAAAAAAATTTAAGTCCTGCTTCAGTTGTTGCAAGAGCAAGCTCAAACATGATAAAAGTTTACCTCAGACACTATCAAAACATTTTCAAATGAAGATGAAGTTCAAATACGTGGCTACATATTTCATGCCACTTCAGACATTCTAAAAAACTTATTTTAGAAGTTGTGAAGCACTTCTATTGCAAAAAGCTCAAGTTGCATAACTTTAGACATTGCAAAGTTACTGCTTCAAACAGTTCGAAGTTGCGAACAACTTCACACAACATAAATTTTTGATGAAACATATCTGCCATTCTAGTCATGTTGAAACCTTTATTTTAGATTGTATAAAGCTAAGAGAATGGCTCAATGGTCAAAAATTTGAACATTACAAAGCCAAGTCATCCAACCAAATCAACTCCAATGGTCTTGTTTTTGGAAGATCTATTTAAGAAGAAATGGAGGGACGTTTCAAGGATTGAGAAAGTAGGGATAAAGCTTTAATCCTCAAGAAACTTCATTGCATCCCCAAGGCTAAGAGCTTAAATCTTCTAACATTCATCAAAGAGCTTTCATCTTCCAACTCTACATCAAAGGCATTCTTCAACAAACATTAAGGGAAAACTTTTTTGCATCACAAAGAGCCACTCAAGATCAAGTCTTCCTCGGAGCTTGCAAAGAAACATTGTTCAAAAGTATAAAACTTTTCTTTTTATATTTGTGTATAGCCTTAGCTTGTTATTGAAGACTAAAGTTACGAAGAGCAATTCTTGTTTGTTGGAGTGTGTCTCATAGCTAGAGTTGTAAAGTTTACACCCCTAGAGCTAGAATCTAGAAGAGTACAGTGGCACTAGTCTGTGCCCCCTTGAGCTGGAATCAAGAAGAATAAGTATGTGTTCATTGGAGTGTGTCTCACAAATAACTTGTTAGTTTGTTACTTCCCCTTGAGAGAGCATCTAGAAGAGTATCTGGTGCACTAGTTGTAATTTTACTATAGAGAGATAGTGGACCCTAAGGCACAAAAGGCATACTCTTGGAAGAGTGGAGTAGGGGCGGTTACCCAACCACTACAAAAAATATTTTTTGTGTTATTTATATTTGCTTTATTTCCTTGCACTTTAATATTTTATTATTTATCTCTTTATAATTTGCACACAAGTATGAAAAAGAGGAAAGTTGATTAAATAGGGATCAAGGAACAAATTTTTATAAACCCAATTCACCTCTTCCTTCTTAGGTTAAGTTAAACCTTGTTATGGGACCCAACAACTCATAAAACTCTCATCATGAATACAAATAATTGCAATTCAAAAATTCTAATTGCAAAAATAATCATATCAAGTTAAGGAACTCATGCCTCCAGTAAGTCGAATTAAGGAACTTGTATTAGCAAAGCTAGGTTAATGAACCGGAATCTCCAACAAGCCAAGTTAAGGAACCCATAAATCCAGCAATTTGAGTTAAAGAACCCACAACTATGGAGCTTTATCCAACATTTGATAATCAATGTAGATGATGAAAGCTTTCTTCAATCTTAATCAATTAGCTAGAATTGTTGAATTTTGCGCCACAAAGCATTGTCCCTATAGTTCTAATAGAGACAAGAAAGGAATTACTCCATCTAAAAGGTAGAAAAGCTACCAAAATGAGCTTTATCTTCCTTGATATTCTTCCCAAGCTATTGCTAAGAAGATTATCCATGCCTTAAACCATTGCATGCATCATAGTTCTTTTTAGTTATCCTTGTAAATATAAGCATAGATTGTGTAGTTATTAATCAAAGATTTTCCCTTCAAGGATATAACTAAGGGTTGTCAATGATCTTGAATGTGGATATATATTCTTTTATTCTTAAACAAATTTGACTTACTGGCTAAATGAGTTGAATATTATCTTCAAAAGATGATTAATTTGTTCATGTCGACACACCACTAGCCTCCCTAATAGATCCATTGAATGTAAGCTTACTCCTCTCTAATTGTCATCAGTTCTGGCTCTCACTACCTTGCTCTAGAGGTGTGCATACTCTCCTCAAATAATAATCATCCTCTTCCTCTACCACATCTTTAACATTTATAATATACAAACTTATATAATTTCTTAAAAATATGTCTCTTATGTTGATTTCTTTAATATTTATAGCTCACTTCTATACATAAGACTTCCTTCATCATCTTTTTAACTTTTGGGATAATCTTTGACATTTTCATATCCGCTAATTAAACCCTCCTTCAATCATATAGCACCTTGAGACTACATTCTACTCTATTTGAATACCCATCTACTAATTTTCTTGCTCCCAACTGATATCCTAAGGCTTGGCTTTACCACTATTTCCTCAACTGCCATCTTAAACCTAAAAATGAAACATCAATATATAAAATTAAAGACCTTAAATGCAAATGCTAGAACATCATAGAACCATTAGAGTTAGAAATGTGCTAAAAAAATTAATTATTATAATAAAAAACATTAGAATTAGAAATGTAATTGATAATTTTATAATTACTTAAATAATCTTAAAAAATATCATTTATTTACATATTTCAAACATATGTACATATTCCTTAATGATAAACATTATGAGTATTTATATAACAAACTTAATGAGTAAATATATTTGTTGAAATATTATTTTTATAATTAATAAATAATTCTTAAAAATGACTTTATCTTCATATTTTATAGACATGCAAATATAAAATTTAATACATAAATTTATAAATAATTATATAAATATAATTAAATAAGTAAAATTGCTAAAAATAATATTTATTTTTTATAAAATATTTTAATATAAATATTATATTTTCTAATATTTAAAAATATTCCAAAAATTTATTCATTCAAAATATGAAAATAAAAAATTATTTATGTGAAAATAAAGTTTTTTATAAAAAAATAAATAAAACCAATAGTTTATTATTTGTAATGGTTGGTTCATGACTATAGGCATGAAATCTAAGCTTCAAAACAAAACCAAAAAAAACGAAAATAGATTTTGAAGGTAGGAAGAAGATCCTAAATTTTTATAGTACTATTATATGTAGATGCTCAAGATTTTCCAAAGAACCTCATTTTTCATCTTAGAAACTACCTTGTTTGATTTACGTTTCCTGTTTTGATGATAAACAAACTTGGATAAAATATGATTTACTATGTGGTTTGATGATGATATATATGATGTAGAGTAGATTGATGTAAATGAAATAAAATGCATATAATTAGATTGCTTGAAGTTGTGAATTGAATGTAAATAAATTTTGGAAATAGGTTAAGGTAGGAAAACGTTAGATGGAGAAATCCATCAACGTTTTTGGTTAGTAACATTAACGGATTTGTAGTGACATATCCGGCGAAATTAAACTTCAATGGATTTTTCTAGGAAGGAAAAAGTTAACAGTTTGTCATAAAACGTCAACGGTTTTTGGGTAAAATATTGATGATTTTGGCACCATAGCAGGCAGTTACAAAGATCCGAAAATGAAGCAGTTTGACATTTTTTAAACCTCCTTTGAGAGATTATCTCCCAGCAATTGAACATCTATGTTAATGGGAGATGTGCTGAAGAAAATAAGGGTAAAAAAGAGAAGATAAATCTTGTAGCATGATCAAGAGAAAATCAAGAGATCAAGATTATACAGAGATTCTAACATTAGTTTTATAGGTGAATGAAGCTTGGATAATCAGAAACAGTGAAGTTACCTGAGAATTGAATTGGTTGTAAGGTTTTTCTTATTAAATTCTTTATTATTTTGATTGTACCCTGGTTTGGGTTGTAGACCAAGAGATAGTTAAATCATTACAGGTTATATAAGTGATTCATCTATATTGTTACTTAGAGGTATAAATCCAGAGAATAGAGTATCTGTACCACTATAACTTTGGGACTAAGTTGACTAGAGGAACCCAAGTTTGTGATTGTGGCTTGGAGAGTGAAGTAGGTAGAGAGTGCCGAACCACTATAAATTCTATGTTCTGAATTTGTGATTCATTTCATTTGTAGTGCAATTACTTGCTTCCAAAGATTGCATTTTTTTAGCCATAGCACGAGACCAACATAGCTTAAATCTTATCAAAAATTAGATTTAAAGCTTTAGCAATGAATTTTGAAACTTAAAACTCAATTTTGAGAGAGATTTAACCCCCACTATGGACTCCTAGTTGTTGTTCCTCGAGGTCTACAAATCCATATTTATAATCTAATTTTTTAATAGGGAAATCACAATAGAAAGAGTTGGAAATAGGTTTCTAATAGTCTCTATATGTTTTTAAAAGGAGAAAAGTGATTTGAAAATGAATTTGTAAGCGTTTCACGTGTTTGAATTTCTCTAGTTGTTTTTCTCTTTTTTTACCTACAATTGAAATTATTAACAAGATTTTGTGAAATCTTGATATTGAGGATGAATTCTCAGTGTTTTCTCTCCAATTTCAATTTTCACCTAACCCATGAAAACTTGTAGTTTCCAAGGCTTGTGAAAGGTTTAAAAAGAAATTATTGATGATAATTTAGCAAATAATTTTGAAATAGTAAACACTAATCTAGAACATACAAAACCACAGTAGATTAATATAGTTAGATACTGCATTGACCTCCAATTGGTTGAGATTAAAACAACCGCATTTTGAGATCAATCTATGATCACAATGCTAGCTTCTCAAACATCCTTATTGTTAGTTGTTACACTCCAAAATCTTAAACTTGGATCATCCAATTTTAGCTAGGTTGCCTCCATATTGTAAGACCTTGATTCTCTAGTATAATTTATTAGGAATAGCCTAATTAGATGATAGAAAAAGGGGGAGAAAGAAGGGGAATTTTCAAGAAAGTAGAAGGAAAAAGGAGAATCTTGGGAGGTTAGGGAGAAGTTAAAGGAGTATCTTGGAGGTGAGAGAGAGAGAGAGAGAGAGAG
>JAYJMB010026076.1:28694-38739 GCA_036873735.1 Pouteria campechiana
GAAAAAGGAGAATCTTGGGAGGTTAGGGAGAAGTTAAAGGAGTATCTTGGAGGTGAGAGAGAGAGAGAGAGAGAGAGAGAGAGAGAGAGAGAGGACTTAGCCAAAACGTTGAATGGTCTTCTTTCTTCATTAACACTCATGCCTTTATATAGGCAAGATATATAGTAGTCACATGTGTGATTGCATGAGTCTCTAATATAAGGAAGGATCTATATTAATGAGAGAAATGGCAACAACAATTTATATGACTCATGCCCTTTCATCTAATATTTATTCTACCTATGGATCCTAGTATCTCCTTATTCTTCATTATTGCCTAAGAATTATTGTGAGTTTGCTATTTATAGGCTTTGGGTTCTACACCACACATTTCATGGTGTCTAAGGTTTGATGTGGCTTATTTAAGGGCTTGTTTGATGGGATGGGATTTAATATAATGGAAATGATGTTATCGATATCAGTTATAAAATTAAAATAGATTGGTAAAAAATAATTAAAAATATAAGTAATCATGGAAAAAGTAAAATTATTAGAAAAAGTATATGTCAAATGAAGTCATATGAAATTTGTTTTTGATGGGATCAAATTCCATGGATTCCAAATCCAGTCTATCCATCATGAACTTAGGGATTTATGACTTATTTGCTTAAAATAATCCACCCACAAAAATAACTCATGTTTGAGCACAAACCATATTTGTTTATTTTGATAGATAAATTGTAAGTAGCCTTTAAATTATTTTTTAGCTTATCAAACTTTTTGTATTTTTAAAATATTATTATGTATATTATATAATTTTTGAAATATCCACTCCTTTACATACATTTTTATTTTTTCTCAACCCACAAGATCATTCCCTCTAATCCTTCCCATTTGGTGATTTGCAAATTTACTTTTCATTGAATCTAGCTTTCATCTATCTAAAAAAGGTTATAAATATTCTATTTCTTTTTCCCAAATTTAAAAATTATTTATTTTAGTTTTATATATTTACTGTTTAATAAATATTTAAAAATTTGTTCATTTTAATCAATTGTTATATTTTAATTATATTATCTTAATCAATATCTTATATATTAAACCCATGACGTAGGAGGGCATTTCATTTTTTATATATTATTTGAGGATTTCAACTTCAGTTGCATCAAGCTAATTGAACAGTTTTAAGCCATTTATTTTAGCCAAATCAAAAAATCTTTCTTGATTTGACTTCAATTGTTTATTAACTTTATAGCTCCATGTCGGTAATAGGCACAACTAAGATCCGCCCGAATCAAACGCGCTCATAGTAAAGTCCAGATGAGCGAGATCCACAATTGGGAAAGTCGCAGGAGCCCGCATGCCTGCTGTTGACGGTTGAGGCCCAACAGACCGCTATTCCTTGCGTGAACAAAGTTGAACAAAACCATTGCTTGGTGGATGTTGCGCTAGAAACGGTCATGAGCGGTTTGGTGAATGGGCATGCAAAGGCGATGATGGGCATGACTGCACAAGTTCAGCCAATCCCAGTGGCAGACTGTGAGCAAATTGTGCTCGTGCGCAGAGTTTTCTGTGCCGACGCTAGAATGCGCAATGCGAGTAATCTACGCAGCGTGGTCCTTGCGCAGTAATTCTGTATATTTGACTGAATTCTTGTCCCTTTTCTTCAGATCTTTCTGGATTCACACGATGTGGGCCATTCTTATGTCATCTGCACCGATCCGATCATTGTGATGAGAATTCAGGGAAGAGTTGTAACTTCCATCACAACAAAAAGGGACGCAAATAAGATAAAAGATCATCAATCAAACTATTTCCGCGCAAATAAGATAAAAGATCATCAATCAGACTATTTCCGCACAAGAATACTATTCTTTCTATTCGCTATTGTTCTTCGTCCTACTTTTCTTCCTTCCATCCCGTAAAATTCTTACTCGCTCATGCATCAGAATGAAAAGTGGGCATCATTAAAAACCACTTAAAGCCCTTCTTCTGTAGTTCAAAAGTCAACGTTAACTGATAATCTGCTATTGAGTTGGACGGAGTTTTCTGCAAATCAGAATTTCAACCATCTTCAACTTGGCATCCAGCCCACGGTGTTGCCTTTGGACGCAAGTGGCAAAAGTCAAGATATCAAAGATAAGATGCGATGATTCATACAAGCTGAGGAGAAGGACAAGACCCGCTGTCCATGTCGAGGTATCTAGAAGTTTCATTTGTTCTCATGGAGCATTCTTATTGCTACTCGTTCTTTTGGACCTATGAAGCTTTCTAAAACTGCGCATCCGGCCGCATGATCTTGCAATTGTAAACTGCTTCTCTGATGGGAAACATGTGAATCAATGATGCTCTCAGATGCCCAAATCTTAAAGACCCCACCCAAAAATAAAAGAAGTGTTTACTGTGCAGATATAAATGACGGCCATGATGTAATTAACTGCTCTATTGTTCCAAAGCAGTTTAGTGTACATCTAAATATATTGGAGATGGATACTTTTTTGCTGGAATTGTACTGGTATCTTATGCATTTTCTAAATATGCTGTATTAATTTTCTAAATTTTAAGCTATCTAAACATGCTATAGGAGTTATCATGTGGGCAATTTATGCGTACAAGGGTGCACAAATTACATCCCCATGATTCTACCCATCCAACTTGATATTGAGAGTTTCCAATTTTTGACAGGACAAATTGCACCTCAGACGTGGGCTCTTTCACTCAGGAAAAGCATCTAGAAAATTCTCTTCATTTGGACGGCACAAACATGAACGGCAAGTTTGGTAATATCCAATAGCTGATTTTATAAAATTGGAAGTGCTTGGTCAAAAAGAAATGGAGCAGAAAAGGTTGGAGTATTTTCGGACGAATAAAGATGGCTTCCCATCTGTGTACTTATTTTGTTTCCATACTAAGATCCTCAGGTCAAAATGCTGTGGACTCGCATAAATTCCCTTGACTAATCGACTAGTCCCGCACGTGTGCCAAATGGGAACTGTTCCTCTTAAGTGTAGTATGTGCATTGATATTTACCTTCTTTGGTCGATTTAAGGTAATTGATTAGGGTAGTTTGTTTGGCAGCGCTCAAAGCTCTTTATTGCTATCAAAAGAAATTTTGCGTTGCTTATGGTCTGTTTGGCTCTAAAAAATGATTCTTCCTTATATATTATAAAGGCTGATTTTTTGTGATTCAAGTGTAACACCTCATACCCAAAATAGCACAACTATGTGAAAATCGGGTCTAAGACTCAATTTCCCAAGATCAATGGTACATAGAAGAGAGAGAAATTTTTTTATAAATATTACATGCCACTCCTCAAAGAGTTTAAACTAACTTATTACATCCCATAGTATTAAAAGTCTCAAGAACAGTATAACATGAATTAAATCAAATATGACATAAGCTCAGGTCTTCTTTCCTTCTTTTAGCTGCACTAACCTACATTTTTTTTCAAAAACATAAAATAAAATAATGTAAGTTATAAACTTAGTAAGCATACAAATTATAACATACTCATTTTCTATGAATTATCATGTATGTCATAATATACTTTAATATACATGCATATTACTCAAAATTGGTCAAATAATATCAAATATCTTTAAAAAAAAGGCATTTGATGTAATTGTCCACCTAAACACTAAACACTATATAATTAATTTCAAATGCATCATCTGACCCTTCTAATAAATTCAAAATATTCAAAAATTTAAGAATTGATTATTTATTTGTCCAAATCAGACCTTTTAGTAAGAAAATATGTTAGAAAAAATTAGACGGCTCAAATCATGCTAGTGTTTGCCGAAGTCTCATGGCCGACCATTGTTGGGCCAGTTGCTATTGGGTCTAGGCCTGGTAGTTTGGTTGCTGGATCGACGAGATGGGCACTGAGACTCCGCGTCCAAGCCTGACTTGGTAGGTCACTAGGCCTCATGCGTCCAGGCTTGGCCAAGTTGGCTGGTTTCGGGTTCAGCGCTAGGCTTGGCTAGTTGGTTTGGGTTGAGTAGAGATGCTCAACCTGGCAAGGGTGGCCCAGTTGTCCTCTCCCAGGCGTTACAAGTGTAGGGATGGGTACTTATGTCCCACTGATCCAGCGGCTTCCAGCCGTTGTAAATTCTCTGATTTCCCCCCCTAACTTCTTCTATTCTAATGTTGGGAAAAATGGATTTTCTTATTTTTCGTGTTAAATATCTAACGATTATGGGATCCATCCAATCTATTTTCAAAATTTTAATATTTCCAAAACATAGTAAATCTAATGGAGTTGATACTTCCAATGGCCAACAACTTACATCATAATACATAGTGACCATACAGGAATAATGATCCACAATCTCATGCTAATTAACACATGCATAAGATGAAAATTTAACGGATTTTATTCACATAACAATCATGCATTTTATTTTAAATCTAGTGTATCATTTCCCGGATAAAAACTAACCAACATAGAGACATTTGTTTCAACATTACAGCGTCGTGCATGGAGTAAAATTCCATTAATGTTGACACTGCTTATCATCTTCTGAATCAGTTCCAATAAGTGAATTTAATCTAGCAATAATATGTCCATCAATATTATAATGCATCCATTTATTTTCCATTCCACTGACTTTCCACCCGTTCAGTAACAGCGCATGCATCATGCTATGATTTTTCTTGAATTCAAATTAATGTACACAACATCTAACACATAGGTATTTTGCATTCGATCACTTTCTGATGCATCCAACCCATTAAAACAACATGTACATAAATAAAGAGAATTCTAACACAATCATTTACTTACCTTTTGATGAAGAAAATACAATGGAACCAAAAGTAATTCGTCCTACCCTTTCTTTCTTCCTTTTCCTTTCTCTTTAGTGTCTCCTCTCTATCACCTGTTTTATTCTTTTTTTGTTTTTCGTCCACCACTCCGCCTAAAGAGTAAAATTCTTTTTAAGTTTAAAAGAGAGATAAATTCTTTTTAAGTTTAAAAGAGAGATAACTTCCACAAATGCATGTGGTATGTTGCACACTCTCTTTCCATTTTTTGAACTGCTAGTGGGCCCCATGCCAAAAAGAGATAAGAAAAAAGAAATTTCTCTTTTCTAATTTGAACCTTTGACCTATTGACCAAAAGACCACTTTTATTACCACTGGGCTCTAATTCACTCTTAAAAAATTATGGTATTTAAGATGTCAAATTTTAAATGTCAAAAAGTCAATTATGCCACATAGGCACCCACTCATACATCAAAGTTTGACAGGTCAAACATAACATGGTGTATTGCATTCTTACCCCTTTAAAAAAATTTCAACTTCAAAAATTTATAAATAAAGAAAAATAATCAAATAGACTCTTTCATATCAGTTTTAAGCTCCCAAGTAGACTATTTTTTACTATGGTTACTCTATTGTACTAGAACATACCTAATAAGTCTCACTTTTCAACCATTATTCTCTTCTGTCTAATATTTGCATTGTTTGTTCGAGATGTGTTAGATCATTTTCCACAGGCTATTGATCCACTAATAAATCATGGCTAGGATTTGCCACATACTTCCATTGTGAACTCCAGATATTGATGGGGACAATGCCAACTAGTAAGCTATACCACCAAGTACTTCTAAAATCTCGAACGGATCAATGTATTGAGGACTCAACTTACCTTTAATTCTAAACTTGGTAACTCCAAGAGTTGGTGAAACTTTTAAGAAAAGAAGTTTCCCAACTGAAAACTATATATCTTGACACTTGTCGTCCGCATACTTCTTTTGTTGATTTTGGGTTGGAAGTAATTGCTTCCAAATTATCTTTCTCACAGCGACAATTTCTTGGATTATCGGATTTTTCTAATTATCTTCTTGCACTGACCTCTTCCCAATATAGTGGGGTGCGACACCTCTTTCCATATAGAACTTCAAAAGGAGCCATACCAATATTGGCTTAATGATCCAGGGAAACTTAATGCACAAGCTTGCAATAGATCTTCTAAAGTTTGAATTATTCTTCTAGATTGGAAATCTATTTGCAAATGATAAGCTATACTCAAATGTAACTTTGTACCCATTATAGTTGTAACTTTTGCCAAAACTCACACACAAATCTTTGGTCTCTATTTGATATAATAGAAACAGGTACTCTATCCAATCTAATAATTACTCGTAAATATAATTTGGCCATTCAATCAATTTTGAAAGTCATTTGATAAGGTAAGAAGTGAGCTAACTAAGTCAATCAACCACAACCCACACCATATCATGACGAGTTTGTGACCTTAGTAGCACTAAGACAAAGTCAATGATAATATGTTCCCACTTCCACTTTGGGATTTTTAGAGGTTGTAGCAACCCAATAGACTTTTTACTTTCAAATTTTACTTGTTGACATATTAGACACCGAGCTACAAGTTTAGCAATTTCTATGTTCATGCGTTTCCACCAAAAACTTGTTTGAGATCCTTATACATCTTTGTACTGCCCAAATGTATAGGAAATTTCAACTAATGAACTTTCTCAAGAAGTTCTTGTATAACTCTTCTACCTCGGGTACCACTAACTTTTTATAAAACATTAAGGTCCTCTCAACCGTAGGACAAAAAATAGTTTGCTTCTTTTAATCCAATCCATCTAACATTTTGCTTACAAACTAATTTTTTTTCTGAGCTTGTTTGATTTGTTCAATCAAGAATGATTGAACTTAAAGCACATATGATTTAACAACTTTCATTGGAGTTACCACTTCTAACTGCAAAGCTTTCATTTGCTGAATCAATGGTAACTGCCTGGTTGACAAAGTTGTTGCTTCTACACTTGTCTTACGACCATTTTGTTTTTCTAGGATGGTACTAAATTATGGTGTGTAATCCTTCGTCAATTCATGCCACCTCCTCTATCAGAGATTGAATCATTCCATGAGAACATGTACTTCAAACTTGTGTGATCTATAAAGATCTTTGTCCTTTCACCGTGTAAGTAACGACACTAAATTTTGAGAGCAAACACTGCTATAGGTAATTTAATGTCATGCATTGTGTAGTTCTACTTATTTAGTTTTAGTTGCTAGGAAGCATAAGCAATTACTTTACCTTGTGGCATGAGGACACAATCAAGACCCTTTTTAGAAGCATTACTGTACACTATATAGCTTTCACCGCTTGTTGGTAAAGCCAACACCAGTGTTGTAGTTAATAGGTTTTTTTGAATTCTTGAAAACTTCTCTAATAGTCATTCATTCACATGAACTTAGTTTTCTTTTATGTTAGTTTAATTAGTGGCATGGCAATGGATGAGAAGTTTTCTATAAACTATCCATAACACTCAGCCATTCTTAGGAAACTTCTGACCTTGGTGACCATAGTAGGTCTTTTCCAACCAACTACTACCTCCTCCTTACTTGGGTCTACAAATACATCTTTACCATTGATTATATGTCTAAGAAAAGAAACACGGTCAAGCTAGAATTCACATTCTTCAACTTATCTTTAGAACTTGCAATGCTTCTCGCAAATGTTGCTCATACTCAACTTTTCCTATGGAATAGACCAATATATCATCAATGAATATCATTACACAATAATCTAAAAATTGATGAAATAGCTGATTCATTAAGTTCATGAAAATAGTTAGTGCATTTGTCAATCCGAATGGCATCATCAAAAATTTGTAATGACCGTACCATGTTCAAAAGGTAATTTTTAGTATATCCTCATGTTTTATTTTTAATTGGTGATAACTAGACCGTAAGTCTATCTTTGAAAAGATAGACACCACTTATAATTGATTGAATAGTCATCAAAGAGGATACTTATTCTCAATCATCGCCTTATAGTCGATGCAGAGTTTCATATTGCCATCTTTTTTCTTAACAAAAAGAACTAGTGCTCCCTAAGGTGACACACTAGGATGAATAAATTCTAATTCAATCAATTCATCTAATTGCTCTTTCAACTCCTTCAATTCCATCAGGACATGCAGTAAGGAGCCTTAAAAATTGGACTTATCCTAGGGTCTAAGTCAATAACAAATTCAATTTTCCAATCTGAGGGAAACTCTAAAAGATCTTTTGGAAAAACTTTTGAAAATTCGTAGACCACTGGAATTCCTTCTACCTTCACTCCCTGACTCCCAATAGCCATCATTGCTACTAGGAAACTTTGCCCCTTTGTTTACTATTTTTGCAACCTACATGACTAACACCAAATGAGGCACCTTCTTCTAGTTTCCTATAAAGGTAACCTCAAATTGCTTTGAAGTATAGATTGTGAGTCTATGAGTCAGGAGTTGAGACCTAATACCCACCTATTCAACCAATCAATTCTTAGGATCACATCTAGATCCTTTATTGTCATTAACATAAGATTAACTATCATAATAGAGCCTCCTATTTTATAAGAGACCCATCTTTGAGTAACAAAAGAGATACCAACCCAAAACACAATAACATAAGAGGCCCAACTCTGAGTAGCATAAGAGGTCCAACTCCCACCCCAAAATATGTAGCATAAGAGGCCCAGTTTCAAGTAGCATCCACTTCCTAGCTTAAAAAACTAGCATAAGAGGCCTAGTTATGAAAAACATAAGAGGTCTAGCTCCCACCCTAGAAGATGGTAGCATAAGATGCCTAGTTTCGAGTAGCATAAGTGGTCCAGCTCCTAGCCTAGAAGATGGTAGCATAAAAGGTCTAGTCCTTAGACAATGGCATAAAAGCCTAGCTTCGGGTAGCATAAGAGGCCCATCCCTAACATAAAAGTACTATCGTAAAGGATAGAAGCAACACCATAACATGAAAGCAACCACACAAAGATAACTATGAAAGAATATTATCAACCAATAAAGAAAACAAATCAATTTCATTACTTTTCATAACTTTATATATCTTTATTAGACTTCCCAGGAACTATGTCACTAACATTAACATAAGGGAGTCTACTAGATAACTTTCTTTTATAGAAATTAAAGCCCTTAGAGTACAAAACCTACCTAAGCTCAAAACCATTCTGCAATAGTCAGGATGTGTTGTAAACTACTCTAGATGTTCTTGGAGATCTTGCCTTGGTGTGAAAGCATGCTCCTCCTTCAAATGGGTAATCTCCCCTTGGAAAGATTCCTCTTGAAGGCCCACTTCCACTTCAAGGTGAGCCAATGCTACTGCCTTAGATTCTATAGCTTCCATGGTAACATCATGCTCAAACTCACCAATTTCATGAGCAAAATTCGCTTACTCACAAGTAGACTCTGCCAGCCTACGTCCAACTTCTGCAACATCCCTTTCATGAACAAGTACCTCCTCCCAAGCCTTCAAAATAGAAGTGGTTTCCTTAAGCTAAGCAAAACATTTTTGTTCCTCTTCGAATACAACTTGGAGATTAACCTTTTCAGTAACAACCCAATCCCACTCGGTCTCTAAAACTGACATAGAAGAAGAGTGCTCTCACCCCCGTGCTAGCTCGGCCTCTACACCCATAGCGCACTCCAACTCAAGAACTAACTTAGCTTTTGTTTCTTTTAGCTACTATGTAATACATGACATATCATTGATTATAGCCTTTATCCAATCAGCATAGGCAAGCTTATGAATTACCATCCACACTACATTGACCACGGACTCAAAGTTTAGCTCCTCCAAACTCCATCCCAGAGCCCGAGCTTTATCAAATAAACAAGACATCTTGTTGATGTAAAGCTATGCCAACATGAGACAATCTAGTAGTGAAGTAATGGGATTCTTATTGCTAAGTAAGGTAGCTTCATGTGACGAAGGATGAAAAGTATTAAGAGTTAGCATCCCCCTTGCTAGAAGTGAAAGTGATAGTAGCTCCTTCCCCTAAACTAGAAGCTTTGATCTGTTGACAACTCAAAAGATGATCCAAATTGGTTCCAGCAAGAGGGGTACTCCACTTCAAAAAGCTCAAAATATTAAAAGGGGAGAGCAACATCCTTGAAAGCACAAAACCAAGTAGAGAAAGAGGTAAGTATTTGTAACACCTGAGGGTGTTAATTTTGAATAATTACATGTTTGATCACACTATAGTGTTATTGAGTGTTAAAAATGAAGAAAAATTTAAATTTAATTTATATTTTG
>JAYJMB010026085.1:0-13802 GCA_036873735.1 Pouteria campechiana
AACTCCTCAATTGACACCTTTTTGTGCTCAACCACTCCAATTGACTCCTAAATCAAAATATGAGAATAATGAGTATAATTAGGAATCAAATAGGTGCAAAAGATGAAGTATTAGGGGAATAAAATATGACATTTTGCATTCTCATCATTGTGTAAGAAAACAAATCTTTTAGCATGAAGGAGACAAAGTCAATTTCAGACATGTTCAGAAGATTCCAAAAGATAAAAAATGAGCTAAAGAATCTTTGAGAGAAGTATGAACAGCCAAAGTTGGTGAAGAAAATATGAAGGTCACTATCAAGACAATAGATGCCTAAAGTAATAGCAATCCAGGAAGAAAATGTTAGTTCCCAAAGTATGGCTTAACCCAAGAGGGGAGGGGTGAATTAGGTATATAAAAATTCATTGCTTAACCCCTATTAGACCATTTCCCTCTTTTTGTATTTATGTGTGGTGTGATGTAAAGTAAATGATAAAACCATAAAGTGCATGAAGGATAAAGCAAGTAAACATACACACACACACACAAATAACACAATTTTTATAATAGTTTGGAAACCCCATCCCTATATCCACTCTTCCAAGAACACACGCTCATTATGCCTTGGGTTCCACTATATCTCATATAATGAAAATATAATAGTACTCCTAGCAATCTTCTAGATTCCAGCTCTAGGGGGCATAAACACAGTGCTCCTAGTACTCTTCTGGTTTTCACGAGCTCACCAAGAAACTCACTAGTTTCAAAGATCACCAGAAAATTTGATGGTTTTCTAAAGATCACCAACAACTCTTTGATTTTCAAATTAACCAGAAAACTTATAAACTAATGAAGCAAAGGGGAAGATAAAATCTTTTATAGCTCTAGTAATACAAAAAGATCTACGAAAAATATAAAGACAATGACCATTAATAATATGAAGGTTTAAGCTGAAGGATAGATAACTGAAGGTTTAAGCTCTTGGCTATGGGTGAAAGGATTTGCATAAGGTTAAGCGCATTTGAAAAGTATTCCTTCAGCACTTTTGAATCGTCTCATCTTTTCTCTTTAAATAGCTCTCTTTAATACTTGATCGTTGGAGGAAAATGATCTTCATTAAATGTAGAGATGAAAGTAGATGAGCAAGAAATAAGTTTAGAAGACCGTTCTGATAATCTCCCATTTGAAAATATTGGTTCCCGAAGGATGGCTTAGCCTAAGAGGAGAGGGGTGAATTTGGTATGTAAAATTTCTTTGCTTAACTCTTGTTAGACCATTTTCCTCTTTCCATGCTTGTGTGTGATGTGATTTAAAGTAAATAATAAAATTGTAAGTGCATGAAAGTTAAAGTAAGTAAACAAATAAATAAGCACACATAAACAACAAGATTTTTATAGCATTAAATGCTATAATAATCATGCATCTACCACACACAAAGTTCCTTCGTCTATGACACACAAAGTTCCTTCATCTTTGTCTTTTGTAAGTAGCAGACGAATCATCCTCTCTATTGCTACTAGATGAATCAACCATTCAATTTCTTTGTCTTGTGATTTGTCTAGTGCTCGTAGAGGCACAGATGTCTTGTTGCTTCAGCACTTCGTCTGTTGGGTTTGTCTATTGTAAGTAACAGGAGAAATATTAGATCGCAGATGGTTTTTCTTCACTCCTTCGTCTAATGGAATATTTCTCCGCTTTGTCTATTAATAGCAGGCAATCACTGATGAATTCTTTGCTTTGTTAGGCGGTCCTTGCTTCTTCTGCTTTGTTTGTCGATAATAGACGATCATTGGCTCTCTTTTGATAGACAAACTCTCTGCTTTGCCATACGATTCTTGCTTCTCCGCTTTGTCTATTGATGGCAGATGAAGTATTTTTTCTATTGGAAGATCTTCACTTCTTCCCCTTTTATTTGTTCTCATCAGATGACCATTGGCTCAACTATGGCTTGCTTATAATAGACAAAGTCTATTGTATGCATACTGTCTTATATCCGTCAGATATAATCTTCCACTTTGATAGATGAATGGAAACAATGAGTCCTTTTCATTCGTGCTTTGTCTGTTCTGACACTTCATCTTTTGCTTCTTAACTTGCCCAAGCCTTGACACTATGGAATATTTTTTTTGTAATCATTTTTCTTAAGTCTCGCAACTTGAAAATTTTTACACTTTTGCCACATTGTTAGCTTGACATTTTTCATTGTAAATCATAATATAATTATTCATATGAAATTTGCATAAGTTGTAAAGCATGGATATATACTTTAAATCATGATTTTGTATCTATAAGCTCATTTAGCCACTCATTCTTTTTCATTCAAAAAGATGTCTCTTTAAGGCACATTTAGCATATGATCCATGGCATAATAAACAAGATTGAAAATAACATGGATCAAAATGACTTCCCTTCTAGACTTATATCAAGATGTATATGCTTGCACAAATGATATTCCTAAGAAGTGCATATATTTCAGGCATATCTTTCTGCATTTTAAGCTTCTTATACTAGTGTTCAAAACCCTCTTGAGAGCATTTACTAATCTAAGCTAAACCTTCTGCAATCCTTCAAGAGTCAAGAGCCTTGCATTCAAAGCTTCCTATACTAGAATCATCATTAGCATAGATCAAGTCTTTAGATAAGTTTTGTTGCCATCAAAATTATACAATAATCCCAACAGAAAACATCATCTTCTAATTAATTTTCATATGCTTAGGGTCGTTCTGCAGTGCTGACCTTGACATAGAAGAAGGTGAATAGCTGGTTTAGGCAACTGATGAATTAAGAGATGCTGCAGCTCCAACTTGATTCATGATTTTGGAAAGAAGACAATAAATTCTGACAAACTCAGCTGCTCTACTTTAACCAGTTCTTTGTTGCATTTATCTAAAGTTAATATCAGACAAAGTCTCTTTCCAGCTAGACAAAGTCTCTTCATCTCCTACTTTGTCCATAGTTGATTCTAAATGAATTTAGGCTTCTTCATTTTTAGACAAATGTATTTTGGTCACTGAACTTCTTCTTCCATCCACTGCCTTTTCATTATTTCTTCGGATAGTATAAGATTTCAAATAGAGTATTCAAATTGACATTTTTAAGCATATTTCAAAATCTATATAACTTAAACTTTTTGAAATGTGGTAGATGGTAAGAGCAAATATCTGCAGTCTTGCACTTGGAAAATATGGGTTCTTGATGTTTAATTCTTATTTCATACTTAGAACCTTCAAGCGTTTCATTTTTCTTCAATGGGTTATCTATTTTTACCATCAAGAAAGGTTATAGACCGCTTGGAAGAATATTGTTGCAAAATCCAACTATTGTAGAGTGTTGATTTTTTTATAATTGAAATAAGTAAATTCTTATTGTAGCATGTTACTATAGTAGATCACTGTAGCACCGCTTTGTCTAAAGTAAGTAGCAAACTAATATCTTTGTTTATTGATACTATAGCAAAGTTACTATAGCATCATTACTGTAGCAGATCAATGTAGCACCGTTTTGTCTTAAGTATTAGACAAATATGTTTGTCTGGCTGTACTGTAGTAGATCATTGTACCACTTCATCTGCTGATTGGCTGAAGCTTTGTTTGTAGATTACTATACTAGGTTATTATAGCAAATTACTATAGCAATTCGTTTGTTACTTTGTCTGCTAATTTGAACTTTGTCTTCCACTTCGTCTGTTACTTCATCTACTAATTCATCTAAAGCTTTACTTTGTCTTCCACTTTAGACAATCTACTTCATCTTAGATAATCCATTTCACCTGGCACTGTGGTAGTACTATAGTATTTTACTATAGTAAAATTACTGTAGCAGGGAACCTGCACTTGGAAATTTCTTTCCTCCTTGACCTTAAATTCCTGCAATGTTGTCTTCTTCATTCATTGTCTGAGAACCATTTTCCATTTAGTGGAACTTGATCAATCTTCTTTTCTTCATCTTCTTTCTTTAGTTCAATGCTTTTGACTAAGAGGTGAACATTTGTGCTTTTAGAGAAAAGACACTTCTTCTTCTTCTTTTTCTCTTTCTCTTCTTTGTGTTGCTCCCCTCAACCCATGAGTCTTTTTCTATTAGAGGTTACTCCTCCTTTTCTTCTGCTTTGTTTCCTACACTCAAATCAATCTCAACAATAGTATTAGTTTCATTTGAGTGCAAATCAGCTTGTCTCACTTCTTCTTCTTTTGAGGATTGTTCCTCCTCAACTAGTGCTTCAGCAATTTCTTCTTCTTTTTGTTGCTCTTCTTTATATTCTTCCTCTATATTTTCTTACACTCATGTTTAGCTTAATAGGAAGATTAGTATTATCTTGCAACAAATTATTTCCCCTTAGAAATTGCCTTTAACATGTCTAACATTTCTTTTATACTTTTGTAAGTCAAGACAAAGTTGCAAATGGTGAGGTAGAGAGCATGTAGTAGGGCATTCATTGCCTTAAGATTGTCTCACCGT
Organism: Pouteria campechiana; assembly: GCA_036873735.1. Taxonomy (NCBI): domain Eukaryota; kingdom Viridiplantae; phylum Streptophyta; class Magnoliopsida; order Ericales; family Sapotaceae; genus Pouteria; species Pouteria campechiana. The sequence goes on from JAYJMB010026085.1 coordinate 4,435, forward strand.
GCTCTCTCTTCATCTTCAACAAAGCCAATAAAATAGTTTTCCATAAATTAAGGTCATTGGCCATAAGACTATTTTCCAACCTTCTCTTCCATTGAACATAGTTTGAACATTCAAAATAAGGAAGGTAGGTGGTGAAGTATGTTTTATAGAACATAGAGGATGATAGTATTGGGTTAGCCATGTGGATCTGTACAATTAGTTACGTAGCCTGCTTTGATACCACTTGTTTTCCTCTGAGCTTCCTCAACCTTCTTCATTGACACTATACTATATTTATATTGCTTCAGAAATTTCTGCCCGTTGGAGGTAGTTTGCTTTCTTTTGAATGTTAAAGATTGTTTTGATTTCTTCCATTGAAAAGTTGTCTTCTAGATAAACTTATATGTAGCTAGAAAGCCTACAACACTATTCATGAAGAAGATGCCTTTTCAATTTTAGCAAATACTAGATAAAGACTTTTCTGCTTGACTGACTCTTTCATTATTTTGGAAAGATGCCTATTAAGCCTAAAGGGATGTAGCCTTTGAAAGTTGCAACCTTTATCCGAGTATAGACTACTTTCCTTTGAATTTCTTTTCATCTTTAGCTAAGCTTGATTTGTTTGCTCTACTTAATAGAATCTATTCCGAATAAGTTCTTGACCAGAGAGTGCAGTCAATGATGTCTGGTATAGGTGGCTTTTACTCTTTATGGTATGTCATATTTTATTTGAGGACTTTATCTAATCATATCTTGGATTTGTCTCTTGTAAGTAACAAACAAAGCTTTATCTTTATAAATTTATCTGAGATCAGCATTTACTTCATCTTCTAGGTTTTCTGTTGTAAGTGACAAATAAAGTATAGAAGTGCAGACGAAGTCCTTCTCTTTACTGGTCATCAGATGATGTTCTCTCAGCAGATGAAGTTTCCTTTCCCTAGACAAATTAGCTTTGTCTATTTGTTCATCTGTTATAAGTAGCTGATGACTCTTGTTGGTGTGGACAAAAATTTCTTCATAGCAAATAAAATTTCTTTCACCAGACGAAGTTTTCTTTCACTAATCAAAGTAGCTTTATCTATTGGTTTATCTATTATAAGTGACAGATGACTCTTGTTGGCATGGGCAAGACTCCTTCTTGATAGACAGAATGACTTTGTCTATTATTTGTCTGTTGAAATCTGCAGACGAAGTTGCAGGCCGCAGATGAAACCTAGTTCGTCTATTGGTTTGTCTATCGTAAGTGATAGACGATTTACTGGGCACAGACAAATCCTCTTTTTATTCGTTTGTCAAAGGTGTTGTCTATTAGAAGTAATAGACAAATCATTGAGGTATAAAGGACTCATTTCTTCAATGGTCATTTGATGGTTTGTCTGTTGCAAGTGGCAAACAAACTCTTACAAATGAAGATAGCAGACAAAGTTGCTCTTCTATAGCTATTGTGTCACTTTTACTTCGTCTTCTATGTCTTATGTAGAAGATTGTAGACAAGTTCCTTGTTCTTCTTCAATTTCATATAGACTTTATATGAAAGACAAATGATTGAATAATTTGACTTCATTTGAGCTCTTCATTTGTCTGATTTCAACTCCATTTCATCTCTACTTCTGCAAACTGAATTCATCTTTGTGTTGTAGACAAGTGTTGATTATAAGAAGTTTATCTAACTTATCCGTGAAATAATTTGTCTGAATTTTCTTAGTTAGATGATCTCAAATACTGACTTTATCTATATAAAATTTTTTTGATCACTCATTAAGGCTTGAACTTCATAGCTATAGATAGTCTTTATGGCTTCTTTTCAATGTTTCAATGTCATTCTTTCTGAACATACTTTTCTTCTTTATATTAGTGGATTTTGCTTGCTAATGCACTTGCTGTGTATGCTGTCCACTCCATTTGAATTGTTTTCTTGTATGCTCATATCAATTTTTACAATTCTTGGAAACATAATTGTCAATACCATAAATGTTTTGTCATATGTTGTTGCTAATCATCAAAACTTGGTTATTTTTCATATGCACCATTTGGTTCAACATTCTCCCTCCTTTTAATGATGACAAAAATCTTTGAGTGAAATAACTTTTGAGAGAGTAAAAATATTCATAAGTATAAATGCATAGGAAATTTAAGCATAGATAAATGTATTATGGCTCCCCCTGACTTAGTGCACATTTTGCTTATTTAACTTCTTCCGGCTTCGCATGCTATTTTTAAGGTTTAGCTCATGTGGCTTGGCTCCTCTTGAGTAGGTACCATAATTAATCTTTGCTCTACCTTATTCTTATTTTTACTCATCGCACTATATTTCTCCCACTTTTTATCATAATCAAAAAGATAAATAGTAGCATTCAAGCAATATGGGAAAGTTATAAACTAAGAATGTATACTTCATTGATGTGCAAGATAAAAGTACATGATATAGACAAAATCAAAATACAATGCATTTAACAGTCTAAACATTATCCTTAGGTTGTACAGTACTTTCTTTGTAGTTGACAACCTTGAGTGGAAGTTGAAATTCAAGATCTGCTATATATGGATAAAGAAGAGGCTTTCCTTGAGCATTAGCTTTAGCATTGGTTGTCATCCTTGTTTTGTATAAAGTGTGACCTATGGGAATATGGTCAATATATTTGTAATTTTCTGTGGGGTCATCAAATGTTGAAGTTTTAGAAATGGATCTCTTTATTTTAGTGATTGGTATTTTGAATCTTGAGGAAGGAGTTGGATTGGGTAAAGTAAGAAGAGGAGGAGAGGTACTAGAGGAAGAAATTGTTGGGATGGACGATGAAATCCCAGATTTTGTGGAAACAATTCTTTCATGTTCAATTACCCTTTTCCTCTCAAAATAGTCTGGGCGATCAAATTTAGGAAAGGGTGAAGGTACATTAGCAAAATATGCATTGACCTGCATGAACCTGCACTGTCGGTATTTATCATATGGTAGGTAGAACAAATTTGGGTCAGATGCTTCAAGAATAGTGTGAGATGATACCCTTGAAGTTGACTTAACAAATAAGGAATTGTTTATTTGAGGAGGAGTTGGGGTGGATGATGATGATGATGATGATGGTCCCTGGAAATTTAATGTGAAATTATCAACAAATTCATCTATATTTGGAAGATCAGGCTTGAAATCTTTAAGAAAAGGCCTTTTAATGATGTCAATGTTAAGTTTTATGAATTCAAGTTCATCAAAGTATGGTAATGGAAGATCCAAATAACTAAAGCTTGCTTTTTGAGCTTTCAATTCAGAGTAAGCGCATTTATTTATCTTTTGTTTATGCTTGATTTCTTCTTCTATTAATCTTATCTTCTTGCTAAGTTTTATTGGTGGTGGGATAGAGATGTCGGGAGGTACAAATTTTATAGGATCTTTTATGGAAGAGAGATAGAATTTTTCTATTTGAAGGGAATGTAGGGGTACTTTTGCTTTTTCAGCAAGAGTGAATTTTCTAGTTCTAGTAATGAAGGGATGGGGATGAGTAGCACTATGGGAGACACTTAAGGAAAGATGAGTATTTTTCTTGAAGGTTGCTTTAGTGGTTTTAAGAATTTGAGCAAAGTATTTCTAAATCAGAGAGTGTTTCAATTGATTCAAATGGAGATGAAAGTGAGGAAGATGTAGAGATTGAAGAATTATAAGTTATGTGAACAGAAGGTGAGTGATAGGAGTTAGAGAGTGAAGGGGTAGCCAAGGAATGGGTAGACCTAATTGGTGAGATAAGTCTGGCTTTATGGACTGGAGAGAATTGTTGAGAGGATTGAGATGATTGTGCTTGACCTCTGATGAATTCAGCTAAGGAGATTAGAGTATCTAGTTTTCTATCCATTAAATCCATTCTAATATTGAGAGCTGAAAAGAATGTTTCAATATTAATAAGTCTTCTCTCTAGGTCTTATAGAGTGGGATGAGTTGGTGAAAGTGAGTGGGTTGGTCTGAATGATTTTGGACTATGAGGTGGAGATGGTGCAACTGCTGCCTCTACTTCTGTTGCTGCTAAAGTTGAATGTATATGGTTATCTTGTTGGTCCCCTGATCTTTCTTCTTCCTATCTTACCCTTTCTGTTGTAGGATCTTCATTTTCCATTCTTGTACTTTCTTCAGCAGAGAAATAATCTTGTATTAGCTCACTATCATTTCAGTCACAAAATTTTCAATGACAGCTTCTCTATTTAGTTCATCAGTATGTATATATGAGTTGATTCCTTTTGTTGCTATTGAGGGGACTTCCTCCCTTTCTTCTTTGACTGATTCAGCCCTTTCTTCTTCTTCTTCTTCTTCTTCTTCTTCTTGATTATCCTCCCCTTTTTGATTTCTCAGTGACTATACCATCTGATGAAATCTATATTCCCATTCTTTTTAGTGTCTGCTTATTAATCATGTTTGAGTACTTGAATTCATTTAGTACTTCATGTGATAAATCCACATCTTCCTTTCTTAATATTTTGGTCATTGACAAATCAAGCTTAGCTGAAGATGGAAAGAAATTCAAAGGAAAGTAGTCTATACCTTGATAAAGATTGCAACTTTCAGAGGTTGCATCCCTTCAGGCTTAGTAGGTGTCTTTCCAAAATAATGAAAGAGTCAGTCAAGCAGAAAAGTTATTATCCGGTGTTTACTAAAATTAAAAAGGCGTCTTCTTCAAAAACGGTGTTGCAAGCTTTCCAGTTACAAATGAGTTTATCAAGAAGATAACTTTTCAATGAGAGAAATCAGAATAGTCTTCAACATTCAAAAGAAAGTCAGCTACCTCTAATGGGAAATTTTTTTTAAGCAATATAAAGGTAGTGCAATGTCAACGAAGAAGGTTGAGGAAGCTAAGAGAAAAATAAATTGTATCAGAGTAGGCCACATAACTAATTATAGAGATCCACATGGCTAACCCAATACTATCATCCTTTATGCTCTGTGAAGGATACTCCCCACGAACTATGTTCAACGGAAGAGAAGGTTAGAAATTAGTCTTATGGCCAACAACCTTGATTTATGGAAAACTATTTTTATTGGATTTGTTGAGGAGGAAGAGAGAGCACAACAAGACAATGTCAAGGCATTGAATGCTCCGCTATATCTCTCTGCCCCACCATTTGCAACTTTGTATTAATATGTAAAAGTGTAAAAAGATATGTTAGATATGTTAGAGGCAATTTCTAAGGGGCAAAATAATTTGCTGCAAGATGATACTAATTTTTCTATTAAGCTGAACATGAGTGCAGGAAAAGATAGAGAAAAGGAAGAATACAAAGAAGAGCAACAAAAAAAAGAAGAAATTGCTGAAGCACTAATTGAGGAGGAATAATCCTGAAGAAGTGAGACAAGCTAATTTTCACTCAAATGAAACTACTAGTATTATTGAGATTGATTTGAGTACAGGAAACTAAGTAGAAGAAAAGAAGGAGAAATCTCCAATAGAAAAGGACTCATGGGTTGAGGGGAGCAACGCAAAGAAGAGAAAGAGAAAAATAAGAAGAAAAAGTGTCTCTTCTCTAAAAGCACAAATGATCACCTCTTAGTCAAAAGCATTGAACTAAAGAAAGAAGATGAAGAAAAGAAGATTGACCAAGTTCCACCAAAGGCAAAATGGTTCTTAGATAATGAATGAAGAAGATAACATTGTAGGAATCTAAGGCCAAGGAGGAAAAAAATTCCAACTGCAAGTTCACTGCTACAGTAATTTTGCTACAGTACTATTGCTAAAGTAAAATATTACAGTATGCAATAGTGTCAAACAAAGCGGATTGTTTAAAGCGGAAGATGAAGTTCTCTTAGCAGACAAAGTTTTCTTTTACTAGACGAAGTAGCTTTGTCTATTGTAAGTAATAGATAGCTCTTGTTGGCATGGGCAAAAGCTTCTTCATAGTAAACAAAATTTCTTTCACCAGGTAAAGTTTTCATTCACCAGTCGAAATAGCTTTGTCTGTTATAAGTGATGGACAACTCGTGTTGGCGTGGGCAAGGCTCGTTCTTGATAGATAAAATAACTTTGTTTGTTGTTTTTCTATTGAAATCTGCAGACAAATTTACAAGCCATAGATGAAGTCTTTCACATGGTTCATTTATTGGTTTGTCTATCATAAGTGATAGATGAAGCTACTGGGTGCAGACAAATCCTCTTTTTAGTTATTCGTCAGATGTGTTGTTTTTTAGAAGTAACAGATAAATTATTGAGGCATAGAGGACTCATTTCTTTAGTGGTCATCTAATGGTTTGTCTGTTGCAAGCGGAAGACAAACTCTTGTAGATGAAGACAATAGAAAAAGTTGTTCTTCTGTAGCTACTATGTTGCTTCTACTTCATCTTCTATGTCTTTTGTAGAAGATTGCAGATAGGTTCCTTGTTCTTCTTCAACTTCAGATGGACTTTATATGAGAGACAAATGCTTGAATAATTTGACTTCATTTTAGCTCTTCATTTGTCTGATTTCAGCTCTGTTTCATCTTTGCTTCTGCAAACTGAATTCATCTTTATGTTGTGGACAAGTGTTGATTATAAGCAATTTATTTGACATGTCAGTAGAATGACTTATCTGAACCTTTCTTAGATAAATGCTCTCAGATATTGAGTTTATCTATAGAAGATTTGTTCAATCACTCATTGAGGCTTGAACTTCATAACTATAGATACTCTTTATGGCTTCTTTTCAATGTTTCAGTATCATTCTTTTTGAGCATTCTTGTCTTCTTTCTGTCAATGGATTTTTCTTGCTAATGCACGCATTGTGTATGTTGTCCACTCCATTTGATTGTTTCCCCATATGCTCATATATATTTCTACAATTCTTGGGAACACAATTATAAGTACCACAAATATTCACTCATATGTTGTTGCTCATCATCAAAACTTGGCTATTTGGCATATACACCATTTGGTTCAACAACAAAGAACCTAGACACAATGAGCCTAGAAGTACTCATAGGTTCTCTCATGACCCATGATTTATTGATGAAACAGAAAACTACAAAAGATCCTAAGGGCAAGAAAACAATCTCCCTTAGAGTTGAGTTAGAAGCTGATAACTCCCAAACTTTAAGCATCAGTAAATGGAGATGGTGATGAGAACATTGCAATGATCATAGGAAGATTTAAGTCCATGTTCAAGAAGAAGAAATTTAGGAGCAGCTCAAGAAATAACTCAAGAAGAAGAGACAAAAATATAAAGTCTCCCACATGCTACAATTATGGGAAGACTGGGCACATGAAATTTGACTACTCAAAACCTGACAAGAAGCAAAGTGATCAACAAAATAAAAAGTACAACTCATACTTTGACAAGAAATAGCAATAGTTACAATCACAATAAAACCAATAGAAAATTTGAGAAGAAAAAGAAGGCTCTAGTAGTATGGGAAATGCTAGAGAATATAATAAATGAAAGTGAAAATGAAGAGGATGAAGAACATGAAGCATAGATTGGTCAACCTTTGCCAAATAAAAATGGTCAAAATGAATTCCACATAGGAATTGGCTTCATGGCCATCCATGAAGAAGAGGTAACCTTTGACACTGAAACTCCAAATCATAAGGAAATGTTAGATGAACTATAATTAGACTTCATGATTTTAAAAAACAAATACAAGGAGACTAAAAAGGATCTTAAGAAAATTACCATTGAATGTTCAAAATTAAAGGAGGAAACTACAAGCTCAAAAGCAATCAAAATACCATTAGTGAACTTGAGCAAGTTAAGACTGAAAACAATGCCCTTAAAAAGACCTTGACTAACACCTCATTAAGAATGAAACCTAAGAAGAAAGGTGGACAACAACAATATAGCAAACAAAGTGATGCTTCTGGAAGAAAACAAGGACCCAAATAAACCATGATCTGGGTTTCCAAGGAAGTTGCATGTATAGTAAATGCAACTCAGCCTCCATTAGTTAGAATAGTGGCACTTAAGAAGAAATGGCTACCAAAGTTTTCTGCCACTAACCCACTTAGACCCATTCTCAAATGGGTATCAAAAGTTAAAACTTAATTTTGTCTATGTAGGTGTGCTTGAGAGTCACAAGGAGTAGCACATGTATGTCAATAGTGGTTGTTCAAGGTACATGACAGGAAATAGGGAATTATTCATGAAGCTAAAAATAAAATCTAGTGGAATAGTGACCTTTGGGGACAATGGAAAAGGTAGAGTGGTTAGGTTGGTAAGGTCTGCCAAACACCATTCACCACAATTTAAGACGTATTTCTCATAGAAGGATTGAAACACAATCTTCTATGTGTTAGTCAGTTTTGTGACAAAGGCTATAAGGTTGTGTTTGAATCTCAACTTTGTTTAATTCTAGATAAGTCTCATTCAATTGTAGTACTTGATAGAAAGCATGAAAATGTATATTTGGTTGATCTTTCTGATATTCAAAGAAAGTGTCTTGTTGTTAATGACAATGAATATATATTCTGGCACCAAAGACTAGGACATGCCAACAAAAATCTAATTAAAAAACTATATAATAAGGATCTTGTTGTTGACTTACTTAAACTTAAATTTGACCAAGGAAGGTTGTGTGAAGCTTGCTTAAAAGGTAATAAATCAAATAAAAAAGTATACACAACAAAACGCCTTCAATTGCTACATATGAATCTAGTTGAACCAACAAGAACTAGAAGCCTTGGAAGGAAACATTATGCATATGTCATCGTGGATGATTCTAGTAGATTCAGTTGGGTAATGTTTCTAGCCTCTAAAGATAAAGCTTTTTTATTTTTTGAAGTATTTACCAAGCATATGCAGAATGAACAAAGACCTCATATTATTGCCATAAGGAATGATCATGGTGAAGAGTTTAAAAATTATAAGTTCACAAATTTCTATGAAAGCAATGGAATTCTTTAAACTTTTTTTGCACCAAAAACACCCCAGCAAAATGGAGTAGCTGAGAGGAAAAATAGATCCTTGCAAGAGATAACAAGATGCCATCCAAACACTCCTTAAGAATCCTCTAGTTTGACTTGTATGTGTTAAGCATATATATAGCATTACGCAGTTTGTTTTAAGTCTCAATCACAGACAGAGCATTTTCAACCTTAGCCAATCTAAGGTTAATCGTCTCTCCAGCCCCCTTTTGGTGCACTATTGGAGAGTTCAATGGGCCCACCGCTTTCTCAATCAAAAATGGAAATTGTCAAGATTAGCCTATTGAACAATTCCATCTATCACTTACATCATTTCTCAAGGTTCAAAAATCCATAAGCATTAAGTCATCGTTCCGTCATCCAACATGCTTCTATCAAGTGATTTCATAACATATGGATATGTATGGGGTTGGAAGCTTCTGGGAAAGAGCCAGGAAATTTTCATGATAACATATACTAAACCCAATTGCCTTGATCAATTTCCATGGGTGAAGCTTCTGGGAAAGAGCCAGGAAATTTTCTATAA